>JANHAO010024853.1:0-11504 GCA_026873985.1 Saraca asoca
TTAAGTCTTTATTGTTCCTTATGAATAGAGTCACTTTTGACTTAGTCAAAGTATAACCTTCCATGCAAAAGATATCCCTCAATCTTAAGTTAAAGGATTAATCATACGATCACCACTGGAGATTAATTATTGACACAACTCCACATAATATCTCTAATTGGGTCTAACAAGATCACGATTGTCAGTTATGTTTCCCCAAACTAACTGAGTCATGTCTATGTGGGTATTCAGATGTAACTTTCTTATATCTCAGCTTGTGAGGTCAGCTGCTCATCACATAAGAAATCACCACATCATCTAGTCTTCACAGATCTAATAATGCCTAATTATTAGATCTTGACTAGTGTCGTTTTGGTGTAAAAGTTATAAATCATTAATAATCAACCTCACAATCCTACAACTCTTTATAAGATTGATTGAATGAACTTCTCACCATGGACATTATCTTAATATGCAATAAACAAGAAATACAATGTAAGATGAATAAATAACCTTATATAATATCAAATCAATACAAAGAGTACAGTCATAGATACAATAGAGCTCAATCCCAATTAGCTCTAGGGCACCTAACTAAGACTAACACAATCGAGATCGTCGGAGGATGCTTTCATTTGAGGGATTTTCTACATTGCTGGCTTCACACTTGAACTGAGTGATATAGTCTTTCAGCGATTCATCTCTCCACTAAAAGACTGTTATGAGATGGCAGGACAATGCGAGCTACCATCTTGGCACCTTATATTGGTTAAGGAATCTTCTCTGGCATTTTTCCCAATTGTGAATGCTACAAGTTAAAAGATTCTTAAGCCATGTCTGAGGTATTTCTCTAAGGGTGGCAAGGAAAACACGGCATTTTACCAATGGGTTGGTGGTCTGAAAATCCATTTGGACATTGAACGTATCCAGTGGTTATACAGGTTGTTGTCCCCATTGTATTGTGAGATGTTCAGGAACTTGAACTTGTGAGGAAGAGGTTTTGTCTCAATTTTCTAGGTGAATGGTATCCTCTCCTCATAATGATCTTATCTATCTTGAGTTAGAAGGCACTTCTCTAATTGTTGTACCCTTTGAAGTAGTTCTTTGATCATCGGGTCTTGTGTTTGAGACCAATTACTAGTAGTTTGATGACTCCTGTCATCTCCTTGGCCATGGGAATGGCGATCTGAGACTTTCAACCTTTTACTATGCTCATGACCCGGTGAGTAATGATTTGATCTACGTCTATATTAGTCCCGTTCAAGCTTCCTTCTCGGCGCAAGCCCTTATGTCACTGATTATCTCCTTCATTCCTTTGTGAGCTCGATGGACCTTTGACCTTACTCATGAATTGGACGAGTGAACTGAATCAGTTCGTTGATGTTTTACTTTGACAAGCCCCTCATATTGAGCTCCTGGATGTTAGAGTTCTCCTCCAGGCGTAACAACATCAACTTGTCTTTGTGTGCCTTGGGCTTGTGCCTTCACCACATTAGCGAACTCCCTTATGATATTTTCAAGTGCCTCCTAACGCTGGTGCCATGCCTACACTTTGCTAGTCCCAAAAGTAGCAGGCTGGCGAGAGCTCGATGGAGCCATGCTAGCGACAACACCTATTGTGAGGGTAGCAAAGGCACCTATCACAAAAAGGACTGAACCTCCAACTAATAACATTTCCCATTGTTGTTGCACGTGACCTTCAAGCTGGCCAGCGGTAGTGTCTATACTTCTGGTGGTTCTTCATCTTGCCATTACTATTGCATAGTAAAACAAATAGAGAGAGTATAGTTTGGGCCCTTCCTCTAACACTAAAATGTTGATGGCAAAATCTGATCAATAGGTAAAGTTTAGTAAATACCCAAACTGTAAATTGAATGTGTGAATATGGAAGAAATAGATCGAAAAGAAAGAAAAACAAAGGACACTAAAAGCTTTTTATCGTGGTTCGACTAAAGTCAATATGGCCCGTATGTTTGCGGTGATTGTATTTGTTGTTATATAAATGTTCTCTATAATATTTAACAGAGTTGTAATATAAGTATTTTCTCACTATTTTGACAGAGTTTTTGCACATATTTTTTCCCTTTCTTTTATAATGATTTTTTGCCTATTTATAAAGGTAGGGATTACAAAGGTAATTTGATAAATTGTAAAACTATCTTTTCCACTACATCAGGCAATAAATATTAGGTAATTCATTGTCAGTTTGTTGGGGGATGATCTATTAGTTTTTAGGGGTTGATATGTCGGTTAGGAGTATGTGCCTCTGGTTGCTGACTAGCTTCAATGTTTCGTACCTTATGCTTGAAGTCACTCGTTTGACGACCTAGGCTCATTGGGTGATTTGTTGGCTATGCAAGTTGGTCCCGTTCTCAGGTTTAACCAAGATGAGCCTTTCGAAAGATGATTGGGATGGCACGCTTTGACCAGCTTGCTGGAGCTCATCCTTAATGAGTTGGGGCTTCTGCCTTGGCCTTGGCCTGCATCCTGAGCTTACGGCTAGTGATCTAGTACCTTTACTAAGTGACCTCAATTTTTGGTTGATCTAGGCCTTTTCTGGTTGGACTCATCTCCTATTAGGCTTTTGCCAACTCATTTTATATTTCTCCAAAAATACCCACAACAAATTCGAACTAATTTATTCAATTCAAGTTCAATTTAAATTAAGCTCGTGAGAGAATGGAGAATTTGTATTCACGATTTAATAGTTAAAAAAAAAAAAGAAGACTAAACCACTATTCAATCCCTCAAAAATATAAATTTTTTCAATTTGGTATTTATTTAATCTTTATTTTCGATTTGGTCCTCAACAGATTCAACTTGATTTAATTAGGATGTTTTGTCGATTTTTCTCTAACTTTACTAATGTCATTGATGATATGAAAGCTTAAAATTTGATCTGATGTCCTTTAGAGTTTATGTAACACCATTCATTTTATAAAGCTACTTTTGTAACTATAATTCAAAAGTAGGAATATATGATAACCATTTTAATTTCTTCTTCTTTTATCATTTAATACATGTTTTAATCTATATAAACACTTAATCTTCTTATGCAAGTTATATTTAATGTTCACAAAAGCATTGGGTGGCGTCACATAAATTTTAGATTTTTAAATCATCATTTTAGTTAATAGGATATGAAGTAACAAACAAAGACTTGATTGAAAGAAATTGAATCCATCAAGAACTAAATTAATAATGAAAATTAAATAGGGATTAAATTGAAAAAAAACCTACATTTATAAGGGATTGAAATAATGTTTTGGTCCTTAAAATAATTATGAGAGCAAAATATGTTTAAAAACTTATCAGCATAATATAAATAAAAAAAATGAATAACCAAATATAGTACTATAATACTATTACTTATATTATAAGAATATTTAATGCAGTATACATCATATTTTATCTTAAAATGTAAAATTATGTTATTATGATAACCACACTTATAAAAAGTGGAGTATATAGTAATAATAAAAATATATTATATTCTGTAAAGAAAAAACTTATCAAATAATTTATTAAAAATGTAAAATATATTATAATATATGTTTATATATGTATATATGTATATGTATATAAAGTCATTTCATGATATAAATGAGCTGAGCTCCAAGTAGCTTGGACTTAACTCATTTACAACTTGAGTTGAATAATTTAATTCATGTATCACTAATTTTTTTGCAAGCTCAACTTATTGAATTATATAAGATTGGTAATGAGTCAAGTTAGCTCGTGAGCAGGTTACAATTTGATTTGAATTTTGACTTAATAAGTTAAGCTCACGAGACAAATGAGTAATACATAATTTGAATTATCTAACTCATATTGTAAATAAGCCAAACCTGAGTTATAAGGAACTCAACTTATTTGTATCATGAACAAGCTCAACATATAGACATATATTATAATATATAATATTTTAAATAAAATATTTTAAATTTTTTATTAGAATATATTTGTATTATTAATATATTACTTTACTTTTTATAAGTGTAATTATGATCATAATATAATTTTATATTTTGAGATAAATTATCATTTATATTACATTAAGTATTCTTTTAATATGAGTAATAATATTATCATAATATTTTCTGTCATTTATTTTTTTATTTATTGTATATTAATAAATTACTAGACATATTTCTTTCATAAGTTTTTCTAAGTTATTAAATCATGAATAAAATATTTCTATATTATGATAAAGTTGAGATTATTGATTCATGAATTTAATCTAAACTAAACTTGAATCGAATAAATTACTTTGAATTTAACTTGAATTAAGTTATAAACTAAAAAAAAATTAAAATAAATTTGAGTTTACATCAACTCAATTTAATTTGATAAATTATCAGTCCTAGAATCAAAACTCAAATCTAATTATAAGGACCTGTTTGACAGTATTTTTATTTTTTTATTTTTAAAAATTATTTTTGAAAGTAACCTTCTGTTATTTTTGTTTTCTTATTTTTAGAATAAAATTTTTAAAAATTATTTTTAAAAACGGACTTACTAAATAATCTTTTTTTTAATTTTTTTAAAATAAAAAATAGTTTTTAAAAACTGAAATCAAACAGGTCCTAAATTGGTCGTGAACTTACTCGGCTTCTTTGGACCCCTGACAGTGGCGTAACGACGCATGCGTGGCTTAAGTATCAATTTTTTATTTTTATTGTTTGGTAAATAAGTATCACTTTTTTAAATTGATTGCATGTAGCCTAATCGCATAATACAACTCACCTAATCGCATCTAACGCGCTCTTTGTTTTATAAATCGTTTTGGGTACTGTGATTTTTGGCCATTTTTCAGTATCGCAGTCAAGAGTTTCTGCATTAAATGCAGTACATTGGTATAGTTATTCTTTCTCACATACTCAAAAAATTTTGTTTCAAAATTAATGATAAGTTTTGCGAAAATTTTTCCCTTTTTTTCAAAATTTTTTATTGAAAGTTGTCATTTTTATATAAAAATAAAAAATTTTAAAATTTTTTATGTAATTTTAAATGATAAAATTATAATTTTTTGTATATTTGTTACATGCAAAATCTATATATACTTAATTTTTTTGTGAAAAAATTATAAAATTTTATATAAAAAGTTATAATTTTTATTATTTTTATATTAAATTTTTTAAAAATTCACAAAATTTTATGTAAATATAGAAGCATAACCCTTATATTTTTCACCAAACTTCTACCCAAAATTTTAAGAAAAAGAAACTGTATTTGTTATTTAAGGCAAAAGTATGTTTGGCACACTAAAGAAAAAAAAATAGATTTTAACTTCTTGACTTGATTAATTATTCTTTTTTTTTTTTTCATATTTTAAAGATATATGGTGTATTAATGTATTTTTTTTTAGGAGAAGATCTCTTTTAAAAAGTTATTTCAAGTAACTTATAATTTATTAGAATAGAGTTTTTAATTAATTTTTTTTCTGAAAAAATTATAAAATTTTATATAAAAAGTTATAATTTTTATTATTTTTTATATTAAATTTTTATAAAAATTCACAAAATTTTATGTAAATATAGAAGCATAACCCTTATATTTTTTTACCAAACTTCTACCCATAATTTTAAGAAAAAGAAACTGTATTTGTTATTTAAGGCAAAAGTATGTTTGGCACACTAAAGAAAAAAAATTAGATTTTAACTTCTTGACTTGATTAATTATTCTTCTTTTCATATTTTAAAGATGTATGGTGTATTAGTGCATTTTTTTTTTAGAAAAAGATCTCTTTTAAAAAGTTATTTCAAGTAACTTATAACTTATTAGAATAAAATTTTTAATTTTTTTTAATTTATCCCCTTTCTTTTAGTTCATTGATAGTTCATATTCTAGTTAATTAAAAACCCTTATTTACAAAGTTGATTTTTTTTTTCTAATATCATACTATTTTCAATACTTATTTTCTTTTATAAAATCAAAGATAACAAAAAAGAATTTATATCATTACATATTTGACATGTGCCCATTAATTTAATATAAATATATATAAATAAGTAAATAAATAAATATATAATATCATAAAATATAATTAATTAAATTTTAGATAATTTTATTATTATTTTAAATATATTAATTAAATCAACATATTTTAATATTAAAATAAATATGAATTAATTTATTTTATATATCATTTAATAATATTAATATATTTTTATATAATTTTATATTTATAAAATAGTTCAACAATTAATTTTATTAAATATTTTTAATTTAATTAATTAATTTATCAATTTTTAATTAATAATTAATAAAATAATTAACACCTAATTTATTAATTATTTGGAAAAAAATATACTCAAAATCTGTGAGTAAAGATTTTTAGATATCAATTAGTTGTGTTCCTGGATTTGCCAACAAAAGTGGGGTACAGACTTTGATCTCGTTGGTTTGCATTTTCTCGGCAACCTTTCCTGGTGTAAAGCATTTTCCACAACTTAACAACTTGGACATGACCATTAGACTAAATTTTAAGTGCTGATCTTAAACTTTTGAAATCAAACCATAGTTATTATGATTACATTATCTTAATTTACAGGATTACATCCCCACTAAGATTTAATCATATTTTATAATACCCACAAATACTAAAAAGAAAGATATGTCTGTACATGAAAAAAAAAATGGGTTTTTTTTTTCTTTTTATTTTTTATTTGCAAATTGTAAAGATTGATTACTTCAGCACTCAGTAAAGTTTAGAAATTTAAATCTTGAAATAATTCTGAAGGTAGCATTATGAAAATGAAAGCGTTTTTTAATTAAAAGCGAATGCAATGAGTATAGAATATATTTAAGCTTTCATGCAAATTGTGTTTCCTCCAAGACACGAATTTTACATTTTTGGAAAGATACTATGATCTCTGAGACCGTAAGAAAATCACGTCTAACTATAAATAACCTTATTTACTTTAATTAAAACTTATTGCGCATCCACTAATTCGGGCACTAACTATAGCGAACCTGATGCATCAGTGGACAAAACTGCTACTAAAATATCTTGGCATCAATAGCTCTTATTTTTTATTATTTTATTTAAAATTTGAAGACATTAAAGTGAAATGTTAAATATAAGAAAAATTCTTCCACACGTATTTAATTTTTTTAATTTTTATAAAAATTAACATAAAAATTATAAATATTATAATTTTTTATATAAAATTTTATCATTTTTTAAAAATTATAAAATATATATAAATTTTACATATTATAAATATATAAAAAATTATAACTTTATCATTTAAAGTTATATAAAAAAAATTTAAAATTTTTATTTTATATAAAAATAAAAACTTACAATATAAAAATTAACAAAAAATTTAAAATTTGTTATAAAAATTACAAAAATACCTACATATATATAATTTTTTGGGAATATGTTCCGTAACATAACCTGAAGGAGAACGTATATTTGGCCATCAGCCTCCATTGTACGGAAGTTTTGTAAACATCAAGGATAGATTATTCATTTAATTCATAAAATTGGTTTAACAGTAAAATTTGTTATATTTAGTTACTCATATATTAAATTTAAATGTTGTTATTAATAATCTTAATAAATCAATAATATGTAAGTACTAATATAAATTCTAAAAAATTGATAGGAAATATGGATTTTTCAATTGTAAAATGAAATAACCTATTAGATATATATATATATATATATTTCAAAAAGCTATTAATTTATTGGCAAGAGCGTGAGAACCGTTAAAGAAAACCAAGATAAAGGAAGTAGATGAGAAAGTATGATAGAAAAAAAAAAAAAAAGGAAACAAAAGAAAGTTCATTTTAAAGGCGGTAATATATGCTCCTTAATTCCTGGTCTGTATTATTTACATACTACCTTTCCTTTCAATCATTTTCAATGATCTGATTCGGCATTATTTTTTCTTTTTTACATTAATGATACTTTTGGGTTCCCTCCTGCATTGAAATTCTCCTTTTTAATATTTGTTTTACAAATTTATCTTTTAAGTGTTTTATATATTTATTTAAATATCCTTTTGCACTCTAAAAAACTCATGGGCATATGCTGGCCATTATTTCTTGATTGGAACATATGTGTTTATGTTGCTAATCTAGTGTAACTTATATTAGTATATGGTGTTTTGCTGTAAAAATTGAGGACATTATTAAAAACTATAGGCCAAACAAAGATGTATTTATCAACTTAAATACATTTGATGGTACCTAAAATTCATAACTTCAAATTTTAGTGTGTTTCAATTGCACGAAACTTGTGTGGAGCATAGAGAATAAAGAAGAAAGACGAATACTTGTCTCACGAGTTTAAAGGTGTTGTTGGCTTACATCTAATGTTCTCAAACTCCTTACATCTTTACATATTTTAAAGTTTAATTATTTGAATGTGTAGACGATTCATAAATTATTATTTAATTAGCAAAATGTTAGTTGTAATATATATAGATTTTTGAAAATTTTTATTGTTTTATTGAATTTAAAAAATAAATTTTTATTAAAATCTATATTGAATATTTCTCTTAATTATTTTTTATTTGTGGTTTAATTCAATTTAGTTAATTTTATTTTGTATCATGTTTTCTTTTTTTCTTTATTAAATGATCATATTCTCTTTTTATTATCATAATTTTAATTAATTAATATGATTTTAGCGATAAAGTAGACCATACTAAATGTTATAAAGTAAATTTTAACTTATTTGTTGTTTAAGAGAAGAAAATAAAATCTTTACAAAATATGTCCGTTACCTTGCATCAACGATTGACATTTTGACATGACTGGAAAACAAACAAAATAAGATTGTGTAAAGAGAAATCAATCCAAAGATCAAATTCTTTCAATCATATTATGATCTTATAAAGGAGTATATCTTTTTCATGTCATATTTCACAATAGATCTCAAGATTTACTAACAATTGATCCTTTCAAAATGAATAGTCTATTATAGGTAGGGGCGGACTGGTCTGATTGGACCTGTTCTCTAAAATGAAAATTTATAATTTGAGTTTTAAATTTTCTACTTTCTTTTATTACAGTTCATTTTTATGAAATTTTTTCATTTTAGTTCCTTCTGAATTTTCAATTTAATCTTTTTATCATTTTTTTTAGTGTTACAATATATTTTTAAAAAAATTCAATGAGAACATGAGTCCCCGTTGGATTCAACGTGAGTCCGCCCATGATTATGGGAAGATGGAGCCATAAGTATTAATTATCATGAATTTGTAATTAGAAAACACAACTTTAAATATAATCAACACAATTTTTTTTTTAAATGGAAAAACCTAACTCCACCAAAGTAGAGGAATTGGGGTGAAATGAATTTGATGAATGGAAATAAAATACTAGTTTGACATATCTAGAACAGATGGTAGAAAACTAATCTCTCCCATGCTCGAATCCTTTGAGAATGAGCAAGTAAAAAAATTGTGACAGTATAATAAATCAGAAAAACGATCTCTAGACAAAAAAAAAAAAGAACATAGAAATACGCACACGCGAACTCATCAACTCTCCCCAACCTTGTCCACACTGTCACTCAACCCCTCTAACCCGTCACATCAAACCAAATATTTCTATGTATATCACACACTCCTCCAATTTGTAGCCTCAATCCCACTCCTCAAAGCTTCCCAAGAAGGGATACTGCACTGTTCAAGGTGGTTGTTGATCAGCCACCAAAATATTTTATAATTCCATAATTTTCTCCTATAATTCAATACTAAGTACATCCAACATTAATTAACCTTCCACTACCCACGTTAATTAGCCATGACAAGACCTTAAACAACTTGCTTTGTGATTACTTGCCAAACTAAATGCCCATTATAACCCTTATGATTGCGTTATCCTCGTAATAAAAAACTGACTCGATTTGTTGTCAACTTGAAACTCCACTTGCTTACTTCCCTTCGCCAAAAGCTACTTCTTAGAATTCCCATTCTTTGTAGTAGTATTGTACTAACACCTCACTGATCACATTGAATATTGAATAATGTTTTATTTATAAATCTTAATTTTTAATTTATTTAATTGATGAATAATTTAATTTATATAAAATTTTTATATTTAATGAATTATTATATTAACAAAGGTGGTTATAGAAATAACATCATCTTTTTAAAAAATTATCCGAATTTCTTCTTTAACTTAAAAATATACTCATTTTTCCCATTTAGCAGAACTCTATTCAGAATATTTCATATAAATATTCGTGACTTTTTTTTTAAAAAAAAAATTAATACATATTGAATTTGAATGTACAATATTTTAATTCCTAAAAGAAAGTTTATATAAGTTTCGAAATTAAAACGAAAGGGCGCGTAATTTTTTGAAGTAAATCACTATAATTCTCTCTTCATTAAAAAAAAGTAAACATTCAGATATTTCTTTGGAGGGAGATATTTCTTTTTGGCAGGTGTGAGGATAATAATTCTAAAAGTTAGGTTAAGATATCTGGACCAAAGCCAATTCTAAAGTCGTAATTGGTTAAACAAGCATTAACTTAGAAAAGAAGAACATGGTTTAGGATTACAACCTTAAGTTTAAGGGCGTGAAGTATGTGGTAGTTACGTCATGAGATCATGCAAGTCCTTGGGATTAATTTTACCACTGACAGTCACTATCTTTAGTAAAAATTTAATTAGAAAATTCAAGGACAATTTTAAGATTTTTTTTTTTGTCTGAGTTCCAATTAATAAAAATGTAATTAGAAATTCACTAAATAAGAAATGAGAAAAGTACTTTAATCAAGAGTAATTATTCAACATTTATAAATGTATAATAAATTAAATATGGAGGATTTAAAGTCTTAATAAATTTGTGTTAATGAACTCATCCATTAACTATATTGAATATTCTTCAACAAAAGTATTTTTATAGTAACTCAATCGAAAAATATTATTATATGTATAATTTCTAAATAAAGATTAATGATATGTTATGATTTTAAAATAAAACAAACTATAATTGTAAAAAAATTATATAGTTTATATACAAAAAGTATTACACATGCTATTGCTGTTATATTATAATCACAAAATAAATCAAATGATCTAATCACTACCATAACATATAATTATACAATCTATCAAAATTATAACAAAAGAATTTCCAGATCTTACATGGAAATGAAGCAGAAGCCATTGATTCACAAAATTGACCTGCAGAGAGAGAAGAAGGGAGAGACTATTCCTATGTCCACACAGACACACTTGATTAGTTTTAGATGGGGAAACTGATATTCTGAAGTGGCTAGAAATAGAGGCCTCCCCTGTGATTATAAAGAGGATTGGGGCAAGTCCATCCATCAAAGACAAGTCCAATCACAAGGCTCATATCCACAATAGCCCAATTATATGATCACTTCACAAAATGAACTTTTACTAAATAGGCTCAACACAAAATTGACATCTAATTAGATGGACTTATTGTATTATGTCAGTCTATAATAAAAATGCTAACATTTCTCCCACTTGGACGACATAATGCAATAAGACCTAAACAATATGTGGCCACAACAGGATGTCAAA
>JANHAO010024854.1:0-11511 GCA_026873985.1 Saraca asoca
TTTGAACAGTAATTTGTATGATTTTTTTTATTTTTATATAATGTTAATAGAAATATTCAAATTAATTATTTATTTATCAATATGTGATTTATATGGTATGATTATAAACATTAGGTATTAAAATCAATGTATCATTTTTATTAAAAAAAAAAAAGACTTTCAGTGACGACAAAAGTCATCATAGAAAATCATATCGTACCTTCAGTGACGACTTTTACAATGATGACAAAAAAGTCGTCACTAAAGGACACCTTTAGCGACGACAAGAAGTCGTCACTGAAGATACCTTTAGCAACGACTTTTTTGTCGTCACTGTAGATCCCCTTCAGTGACAACAAAAGTCGTCACTAAAGATAGCCTTCAGTGACGACTTTTTGTCGTCATTACAAGTTCCTTTTAGCGACGACTTTTCGTCATCACTAAAGATACCTTCAGTGACGACTTTTTGTCGACGACTTTTTATTGTCACTAAAGAAGCCTTCAGTGACAAATTTTATAGCCTTCAATGATGACTTTTGTCATCGCTAAAGGTGTCCTTTAGCGACGGCAAAAAGTCGTCACTAAAAGATCATTTAGTGACGGCTTTTTGTCATCACTAAAAGACCCTTTAGTGACGACTTTTTGTCGTTACTGAAGGATATCTTTAGTGACGACAAAAAGTCGTCACTAAATGATCCTTTAGTAACGATTTTTTGTCGTCACTGAAGGACACCTTTAGTGACGACCACGACTCATATGTGACGATATTTAGTCGTCACTGAAAGTCACCGAAGTCATCACTAAAGGTTTTAGTGACAACTTTTTTAGGCTTTAGTGACGATAAAAGTCGTCACTCAAAGCCGATTTTCTTGTAGTGAATGGATATGTATATGTATATGTATGATATTATATGAATGTGTACAATCACAATCATTTTTTGCCTAAAATTAGGGATGAAAATTTTTTACTCTCTAAGTAGTTGTACTCATCTAATTTAATATTTTTAAGGTGTTAGATTCTTCAAGAGTCTCAGCTTATGACAACTTTTAAATTCCTATTTGCTTATGTTTAGGTACGTGGTTTGAATGATTATTTTAGTAATTTAAGTGCCAATAAGCTCAGCAAATCCATTATGATTTCGTGTTAGTTTTTATTAGATTTTAAATTTAAAAAGGGTTTGTTTTAAATAAATCATACATTTATTTTGTTAAAATGCTTGCAGTCATGCTTTTAACATTGTTTTAAATATTTTATAAAAAAGATCAAAATTTGTTTTCCTTTAAATATCACTAAATGATTTAAGAAATTATAAAAGTATATGGGTTCGCGAATCATTATTAGGATGATTCGTGTTAATCAAATATCCATATTTTAGGATATAAGAATATATTTATGTTTGATTAATATTGCTTGAATGAAAAATATAAGATTACAATATGAAGGGTATAATACCAAAGGGTCATGTAAAAATAGCATAAGGCAGGACACAGGAAAAAAAAAATAGATCCAAACATGTCAGGTTTGGCTCTCCTTAATCTGGTTATGCCGGGTTCAAATCTCTCATGAGTCTTAACGATGAATCTTTGGTAAGTCATAATTAGTGCTTGATGATTTGCTGCCTCTACACCACCTCTATTAAAGACGCTAAAATACCTAGTTAATCAATTTAATTTCTCATTTTCCCATTATATACACTTAAATATTATATTGTTGACTTAATTATTGAGATAAGTTCCTTGACCTCCATCACCGAACTCCGCTAACCATCTCCTCCATTGCATATTGCCGCAAGGTAAATAATTCTCAAAAGTGATATCTGTCCATCTCCTTCTTTGACAAACTTTCAAACATGTTCTATATTAACATATAAATTTAGTTAGTATTGATGAACAATTAAATATTTTTAATTTACTCCAAAATCTCAAATTAAAATTTTTCATTATGTCCATCATAAAAGAGCAAAAATAACAATCCAATCCTCCAATTTATACCATGTGAAACTTCTAAACACTAAATCAATTTGAGTGTGTTTCCTTTTAGTAACAAATTTGATCTCAATGATATGAATTAACAAAATGCACAATAAATGAATGATCTTATGCGACTGTCAATTCTCATGTTCAATTCATTCGTAGGTGTGAAATCATGAAAAATGCTCAAACTAAGTAAGCTAATGTCTGGTAGAAAAAAAAAAATAAAAATGAACTACCATCAAACAAGAAATATCTATTAGTGAGAAACAAAACTACAAGTTAAATAAAATGGCTGATAAGGCGTAGATTAAAACAATGGTTTCAATTACCAAAACAAAATTATTCAAGAATTCAATAAATGACTTAATAATATAGACCATGGTCACATATCTCCCATGATGGCTCATTGATATATGCAAGTGTTTTTTTTTTGGGGGGGGGGGGGTTTATTTAAGATTTTACTAAAATCAATATTTTAAAAATCAAGCCGGACATGAAATTAGAATGTTGTCATGTCATAGTTTGATTGGTTCAATAATTAGTTGAACCAGATGATGTCATTATCAAGAAATCAAATATATTAAAATTAATTATATAAAAATAGTGAACATATAATATAATTTGTAAATTTAGGTTTGTAATATGTAAGAACTCATAAATATAGCAAATAAAAATCATTATAAATTTTATATGAAGTTAATAATTAACAAAATATCATAGTTGAGGGCCATTTATTTAATATATCTCTCAAAAAATTATTTTATAATTTAAAAAAAAATACAAAAAGAATAACTCAATTTCAAGGAAAAATGTAAAAAAAAAATTAAGTCAGTTGGTTCTGATTTATCCAATTTAATCTAGTTTTAATTGGTCTGATCCAGTTTGACTACAAAAATAATTTTATAGTTGAACCAAATTATTATGCATGCTAATCTCTAGTCCGATTGATTTGACAGTCCAATCCAATTTTCCAAACAATGACTAGAATTTTCAAAATAAATAAATAAATAGTGATCTTAATTTGAATTGAAATTTATTTATGGCAAGAATGAAGATAACGTAAACAAATGGATGAGTTCACAAAAATTAACTAAATTTAATGTTCAAGGGTTCATCTGCAAGGCAAAGGACAGGTGAAATCAAGGGAAAACTTTAGGGGCATAAAGGCACATGAATATAAAGTGAGGATTAGAGGAATTTGATTCCTTTCTTCTCCCTTTAGGTTATGTTTCAATTATGCTGAAGAAGGACAATCATAGAATTTTTATGTGCAATAGAGTTATTAGTAGATTATGAATATTGATGACTATTCAAGTTTTACGTTATCTAGAAAAGCTAATTTTAAAGGATATATAAATGAAAATCCAAAGTGGGTTAGTTTGTGAACTTTCTCTAATAGTCTTATATACATGAAGAGTCAAAGATGAACTATTTGATTTAAATTGGTAAACAAATGATTTATTCTTATTATGGTTACAGAATTTGAAATTTTGCAAAAGCATGACTATTTCTAATAGTGATATCATAAAAAGTCATGTTTGATCAACAATTATAAATAAGACTTTGTATTAAACTATTTTTTGCTATTTTAGATTGAAGAGTTTTGAGTTTTTTTTGTATCCCGAGGCACAAAAACCTTTAGGAAAGTATAATACATGTCTCAAAACTATTTCTTCCTTCTTCCGTCTTACTTATTACTATTTTCCCGTCACTCTATTTCAATATTTTTTCAAACAATCCAAAGGCTTTTATTGTAACAATCTTTGAAACACATGCTTAAAGAAAATGGAGTTTAGACATTTCAATTCATGATCGAGAAATATATTAAAGAGTTGCATATTATGAGAAACATGGTAAATAAACAGGTGCCAATATCAAAGAAGAAGTGTTAATAATTAAGCCATTTATAGCACAAGGACGCAATGGTGCAGTATGATGAATCCAAAACTAAAGCAAAGAAAGATGAAGTTGTCATCTTTTGAAATGGTGTGTTCTTTCATTTTTATATGAATTTATAATTAAGATTAATTATATTATTACTTTTACTCTTTAAAGTTCCATTGAAAAAAATATACTTTAGAAAAATTCACAAAGGTTGGGACTATCAAATCATTAGTATATCCTAATATTTTCTTTTATCTATTAGACTTTTAAAGAAAGTCAAATCTCATTTCTTTATAAACAATTTATTGTTAAGTCTGTTTCTATGTTTCTATATCACCTGTAATCACTTTAATTTGTATGTATGCCTAAATCTTTAGATTGAAAGATTAAGATATTCATACTAATTATTGGATAGTTATATATAATGAAAAGATATGTTTATTCGTATAAAAAATTAGTTAGTTCATAAATAAGAGGTACAATGGTTCTTGATATATAGACATAATCATTCATATGCAACAGATATAATGGTTCATAATCAAAAGATGATGGCTCATATACAAGAGACATGATAGTTTATATATAATAAACATAATGGTTTATGTGTAAGAAATATGATGGTTCGTGATCAAGAAATATAATGGCTCATGTTTAATAGACTTGATGGATCATGTGCAAGTGACATGATAATTCATATATAAGAAACATGATAGCTTATATTTAATAGACATAAAGGTTCATACAAAAGAGACACGATAGTTCATGATCATACGTATGATAATTTATGTGTAAAAGATATAAATAATCAAGATACATGATGGTTCATGTTCAATAGACATGATGTACGAATGGATGTACAAAAATCTTTTTTGGACAAAATGAAAGTATGGAATATTTGAGTTCTCACATTACTTTTCAAGTCTTAGTCAATATAGCTTAAAAAGATGAATGTGCATGAAGGATGATAAACATATCCATCAACAATAGGTTGTAAGGTAGTACATACTTTCATTTAATTTTTGAATTGTTTAACGCAAAGTTTTAGAAACTAGATCTGATAGTGAGCCAGAAAAGTCATCTAATCATGGTTTAATTGGTTTAACTGGTTAAACCAATGGTTAAATTAGATAATATTATAAATATAGATTTATATATATTTATTAAAAAATACATAATAGGTAATCTATATTGTAAATATAAGCTTATATTTTATATAAAAAATAAAAAACTAGAAGAAATTAAGTAAATTTAATGAGTCTTTTTCATCAATTAAGTGCTATATTTTTTTTTGTTAGCTTTTCGTTACATATAAGCTTATTGGATCAACTCAATCCAAAAAAAAGTCTAAAAATAAAAAAAATTCTAATCAAGTTTTAAAAATTGGACTAATTTTCTAGCTTTCCCTGATTTTTTGCCGATTCGTACTGGTTTGAATCAGATGGTTTGATCAATTTGTTCACTCAAAAGATTTTTTGGATTAACTCAAACCAAAAATCATAACAATTAATGGTTAAGCTAGCCAAACCATCCAGTCTAGTCCAGTCCAGTTTTCAAAACAATGATCCAAAGTATGGAATTATGAATTAAAGTATTTATAAAGAAGTTTTGTATCTAATCTAGTGACAATAAATTAGAAAAATTACATGGTGTCATATGATATGTCATGCATTATGTGAACTAGAAAAAAGACTATTTAAAAAAATAGTAAATTAGATATAATAGAATAATATGAATATAATTTGTCATTTTTTATATATAAAAGGGAAGTCTATAAACATGATATATTTTATATGATTTTTTTAGGCAATAAAGAATAATACAAGATGAGTTCGATTTTATAATGATGTCCCATAGTTTTAAGCATAAGAATTATGTTTATTCTATATGTGAATGAACATTATGGAATTAATTATGTTTGTATGTAAAGTATGTACATATTAGTTAGTAGGACAAATTTATTTTATGTGAATGATGTTAAGAAACATATTGTCTTCAAGATATGATATGATTTTTGTAAAGTAAATGTTATTTTAGGTATAAAAAGTGTAAATGCATAGTAAGGGTTATCCATGGAGTTGTCCTAGTTTTTAGAAATTATTGGATTTTAAAAATTGAGTAGAAAATTATTAAAAACTAGTTTGCTAAAATGGGAAAGGCCTTTCAGAAGTCTATCTCTTGGAGATAAGAATCCCCTTATAAGTATTTCATACAATGTTAAATTTTTTGTTTGATCAATTGTTTAAATTGATCAAGTTGATGCCATTGATGATTGTATATGTACTCATTATGAAAATATGAGTGCTTTTGTTGTTTGCAAATTTCCAAAGGAACATAAGTGTTACAAATATTGATCTTAAAGATTCATAAAGTTAGAATTATATAATTTTAGTATTATAGAATGGAAACATAAATGCTAGTTGGGTAATCAACTAGTGATGGTAACATAAAATTATCTATAATAGAGAAGCGACTTTAAGAATAGATGTACAAAAATCTTTTTTTTTTTTTGTGAAAATTGAGTTTGAAAACTTATTAATAGTAGACAAAGAAGAAAATGGTTAGGATTATATAAATGGAATAACATTGTAACAACAACCCAAATCAACCATATCTTTGTATTTTGTATGGATAGGATTATATAAATAGAAAAGAGTTGTAGCCGTAATCAAGATTAGCCATATTGTACTATTTCATTAGAACTAGTATATGTCTAAAGAATTGAGAATTTTACCATAGTAAAGTCTAGACATATTAGTCTAGCAAATATATTTGATATTTGACAACTCATGTCCTAATTAATTAGAAATCATCAATTCCAATGCTTTTTTTTCCTAATATCATATTATTTTCAATGTTTATTTCTTTTGTACAAAGACAAAGGAAAAAAACTCACATATCATTGCATATTTAGCCTATGTCTATTAATTCAATATAAATAAATAAAAATGAGTAATTAAATATATATAGGATGTCATTAAATATAATTAAATTTTAGACAATCTTATTTTTATTTTGAATATTTTGATTGCATAAATATACTTTAACCTTAAAATAAATATAAATTAATTTGCTTTACAGATTTTTTTTTAATATTACTGTATCCTTTTATGTTATTTTATATTTATAAGTTAATTCAACAATTAATTTTACCAAATATTTTAAATATAATCAGTTAACTTATTAGCTTTTAACTAACAGATAGCAAATAATAAATTAATAATTATCTCATCAACTACTTGAGCAAGATGGACTTTAACACCTAACTAGAAATGGAAAAAAAAAAAAACAAACCTAATTTGAATTGGAATTCATTTACAGTAGTAACGAAAATAATGTGAAAAAGGGACAAACCACAACAAAACATTAAAAAACACATATTTACCACATTTTGATTTTTTATTAATTAAAAATATATATAAAAAAAGTCATACTAATCAAAGGAAGAAACGATAAAAAGGCTAAACATAAGCTGATCAAATCACTAATGATATAGAAAAAGATAAGAATAAATTGAGTGTTCATTTTGACAACTATATAAATTAATTGTTACAAATTTAATTTGTTGAAGAATGAACAAATATAAACCTAGAGAAATAAACAAGTTCTGTGAATGCAACAAAACATTTTTAAGCATAATTGGAAAATAAATGAAAAGATTTTACTATGCTAATGAATTTCTATTTATATTATGGATCAAAAACTGATTCTATTTTCAATAAAAAAAATCATCTTTATAAAAAAAATCATGACTTGAAAGTCAAAAAGTTATTAAAAATATATTTTTATTACGAACATGTTTCTCGCATTTTGATTTTATTAATTAAAAGCATTATATAAAACAAACCAAAAAATCATATTAACCCAAAAAAAAATGATAATAGGACTAAACATTAGTTGATCAAATCACTGATGATATAACGAGACAGATTGAGCGTTCATTTCTCAATAAAAGTGTGAATTGACAACAATATAAATTTAATTGTTGAAAAATGCATTCAAGAAGGGAAAAAAAAACCTAGATAAAGAAGCATGTTAAGAGGATGCAATAAGATGTTTTTGAGCATAATTGAAAATAAATGAAAAGATTTTTCTATACAAATGAATATCTATTTATATTATAGATGAACAATTGATTCTATTTTCATAAAGAAACGAGAATGACTTTTATAAAAAAAAAAAAAAGACTTGAAAGTTGAAAGTTAGTAAAAATGTCTTTTTAGAAAATTTAAAACAAAACAGTTTTTTTTTTTAAAAAAAACTCCTCCATAAGTAACCCTTTAAAAAAAATGAGACAAAATGAAAATAACATCATGCATATTTATAAATGATCTATTTCAAGAACTTGTGAGTATGTGACAAAGTAACAAAGCATGTACATTGAATGTATTGAATTATGTGTAAATAAAATAAAAGACTTACAAATTCATATAACAGATTTTAATTAGTAAGTGATTTACATTAACAGTTATAGGATATTTGAAAGCACATTTTGTTAAAATAAAAGAATACAAGTCCTAGTATTTTTTAACATTGATTCTCAATTATTTATTTACTAGAATAATAGAATAATATCTTGTACCATGCTAAATTTTGTTATAAAATATAAATATCATCTATTTATTGATTTATATAAATTATATCAAACACTTAATGAAATTTATATGTAATACATGTTTATAATACTTATAAAATAATTTAAAAACATATTAATTATTGTAAATGTGTATATATATATCAAAGAATAATAGTAATATTTAATTATTTCTTTAATATTATAATAATTATGATACTCACCTAAATTTCAATTTTCTTATTATATCTTTTTCTTTTCTATTTTAATTCAAATTGTGAGTAAAACTTTTGAATTATTTTTTTAATATTTTTCTAATTCAAAATCTCTTCTTTTTACATTTTTTTATTATCTTTGAATAATAAAAAAGAAATTTGATATCTTATAAAGTCACATTTTTAAAATTTTAATGTTATTAAGTACATGCTATATTTACAATCTATAAGTAAATTTTATGTATTATTTATTTATTATTTATTATGTTCTCATTAAAACTATATATAGCAATACAAAATATTCCACTAAGTATTGAATTAGTAAATATTTTTATAAACATTATAGTTTAAATAATTTAAACATAAAACATTTTGGACATTGTTGATGGCAAAAAGAGGAAAAGGAGTAGAAGCCTCACATCAATAAGAAATTGGGTGATCTTGTGCCTTATAATGTGGGGGTCCGCCCCCTCCCAAATGTGAGGTGCCTTTTCCCAAAGGACCAAATCATGAAGGCAAACTTGGCACACATAAATGCTAAGCCCAAAGCAAACAATACTTCACATGGGATAAGAATTATTTCGACAATTATCATTTGACACATCCGGTGGGACTCCCAGGCCTCACCACACACAAGCCCACCCGACTTAGGGGGCTTATGTTGATGGTAAAAAGAGGGAAGGGAGTAGAAGTTCCACATCGATGAGAAGTCGGGTGACCTTGTGTCTTTAAGACGGGGATCCGCCCCTCCCAAATGTGAGGCGCCTTTTCCCACAGGGCAAAACCACGAGGGCACACCTGGTGCTCCTAAACACTAAGTCCAAAGCAGACAATACCTTACACGATGTAAGGTTCATTCCGACCATCATCAGACATTATATGTAAGGCTTGGGTTTATTATAAGAGTTAATTTATATTGCAATAACAACTTAATAATTATTAATTATAATTTTTATTTTTGTGATATAATATTTAATTTTATGAGATTAAAAGATATTAATGTAATTGAATGATTAAGGGAACTAGGAATTAATCTACATTTAATTTGTTAAAGATAATCATATAGTAAAACTTATCAATACATGATTAAAAATATCTGAATCTGATTCAATAGATATTTCCTATTTAAAACTTCCTACTCTTTAAAAATCAAATAAAAAATTTGATATCTCATAATTTCATCTTTTCAACTTTTTATCCATATTAAATTATTTATATATAAGTAAACAATTATATTTATATAGATATAAAATATTTATTAACATATGATTAGTAATATTTTATTTTAATTTGGTATATAATGTATATATAGAAATTCTCATTTTTTTTAAAAAAATTTCACTTTATCTTTAAGTATCAAATGTTAGATTATTTTAATAATCTGTAGTGGCCTATATAACTAATAGACTGGTTTTAAATAAAAAATAGCTTAATCTGATGGTGGTTTGGTCTAAAGGTAATTAAAGGCAGTGGGAGTTATTTTAAAATTTTAAAATTTAAAATATAACTCCCTCTCCTCTCTCTTCATTATAAAAAGAGTTGTCTGAAGTTAGAGACAATATAAGAAACAATAAGAGATTAGAGAAGAAAAGCAAAGAACCGCATCTTCACCATTCACCATCAAAGATACAAAAAATAGGAAGGAAGAGAGGGGAAAATTTACACAAGGGTATTGATCAAGAAATCAAATCATGGATCCAGATAAGGTCTTTATCCCTTCATCAAATATAATAGTGAGAATTATGATATTCTAGATTCACTTATAGTTTTGTGTAGTTTTTTGCATGGTTGAATTTTAAGAAAACTACAATTTATGGTTTAAATCTTTCAATTGGTATTAAAGTGGGATTAAGGATATTGTAATTCTCCATTAATGATTGTTTTCCCTGATTGGAATGAACCCTAATTTTGAAAAAATTGAGGAATTGTGATTTGTTATATATATACATACATACATATATATATATGTGTGTGTGTGTGTGTGTGTGTGTGTGTGAAAGGAATTTGATCATGAATGTATTTGGTCGATACTGTTGGCATGAATTTTGAATTGGAATGGATGTTTTTATTTATGGTATATTATTATATATAAAGTGATTTTATGGATGGCTTCCCATGGTCTTGTTGGTTTGGTAGAGTTAAATTTTGCTGCAATCAGGTCTCGATTTTGAAACCGAAAAAAAAGAAAAGAAATGTTAAGAAACTGACAAAAAATCATAGAGAAAGAGGAAATTTTAGTTGCTTGATTTTAATGGCCAAAACTGAATAGAAAAATTTTGGTTTTATTTTGGATCTAGAAAAATCTTGTTAATCTCTAATTTTTTTGTGCAAATCTGTCCAAAATTATGTTATGAATCAATCTAGACAAAAAAGAGAGGATGAAAATACCTAAAAAACAGGTGAAAAAATCATCGAAAAACGTCGAAAGCCACCATCGGACCCTTTTTCTCAAAATTGGGTAGCGTCAGCAGTCGGGTTGACCCGATCGACCTAATTGCTGGTTGAAGACGGTTACGGGTGCGTGCATGACACATGCTCATAAGGCATGTGAGACTTGATGTTGACACATGTTCACACCTGTCGGTGCATGATAGCGCGTGCTGACACTTCTGGCACATGTTGACACGTGCTGAAGGGTACTAGGCACGTGGGGGCATGTGCTAGCTCGTGGAGGCACGTGGGAGAGTTGGGTGGCGCGCGAATGTCCATTTCAGGTGTGTGATGGCGTGTGTGGATGTAAGGTGATGTGTGAGTGGCGAATGGCTATGTAAAGAGGTACGTGAATGGCATGTGAAGGTATAAAGGAGCGCGTGTTATGCTATAAAATAAAAGAAAAATGATTGTATGATTTAATTTGGAATTATATATTAAAGATGAGGTTTGTTAATCA
>JANHAO010024855.1:0-11580 GCA_026873985.1 Saraca asoca
CATATGATAGATGATAATATAAAACTAATTTACGTTAATTTTATTAGGAATAGGGTCATAATTGTCCAAGAAACATGATTTGATCCACATATAATTGTGAACTAGCCTATTCAGGGTTTGGAAATAGTTAAGTGCATCTAATAAAGGATTATGATATGTGGTGTTTAGAGATATATGCGTGAGATGCCTACATGTTTATAATATGATCTATTCATATGATATGACAACTAAACATGTATGGTGAAGGTAGGATACTAATTTGTTATTCTCACCCTAAAAGAGTTAATGTTTGTATGACAAGTATTTATGGGTTATATCAGTTGCTGGATGTAATAAAGTATAAATAATATATTAAGACTGTATTCATGATGTAGCGTGATATATTTCTATATGGTGTGTATTAGTTATATAACCTAAATGTTTTTCCACTTAAAGATTAGGGGTGACAATTTCCCTCGTAATAGTTGTAGTTAGTCCTTTTTTACATTTTATAAATTTAGATGTTTTTGATTATTATACATAATTTGAAACTACAACATCCAAAACTAATATGATATAATTCAATCATAATAAATAATCATATATAAAATGTTATAATTGTTAGTAATATTAATAAATAATAATTTTAATTTTAATTTTAATTTAATAAATAAATATAAAATAAAAATATATTTATTTAATTAAAATTTATTTAAAGAGAATAATTTTTAATGAGAGAATTACACTTGACACTTTAGCTTTCTATTGAAAATTCTTTTAGTAAATGTTTTAAGTAAAAGTCATTAACAAAAATATCAATAAATATACTTAAAAAAATATTAGTTAATTATTGAGATTATGAATAATAATAATAATAATAATAATAATAATAATAATAATAATAATAATAATAATAATAATTACTTTTAAAATTTATAGCTGTCGTAATTAAAAAATAAAAAATATACATATTTTCATAATAATTGATAATATATAATAAAATAGTTTAAATATTATATTTTGTTAACAATTATATAACAAATTAATTAAAAAATTATCAATTTTTATAGGAAATCATTAATTATTTTAATATTATTTTGTTATAACGAATAATAAAATATACTGGTGAATAATACTAATTTTCATATAGTAATAATATATAATAGTTAAATGATTAAATAAATTTTTTGATTTAATTTATTAAACAAAAAAAGAGAGAGAGAGAGAAGGAGGAGAAAAATAAAATAAAAAAAAGAAAGAAGGCAGCAAATAGGGAAACAAGGCAGCAAAACGCTGCGTTTTGCCGCGCAGCACGGCCGCGCAGCAGAGAATCCAAATCCGTCTCGAAATGAGATTGAATTGAAACTACTTCTACAGTTACGTGCTTGGAGTTGGCTTTGCGTTGGGAACCTTGCCTAGCGCGTGCCACTCCGACTGCGCAAACTCATACTCAAACTCGAAAAGCCCCCTCGTCTCTTCTCTTCTTCGCTTTGTCCTTCTCATTTCGTCTAAGCAACACACGACGCTGTCGCAATTTCCACAATACCAACCGCCATTCACGGTAAGCTTCTGTTTTTCTCTCAACCCGTTTTTGGCCGGTTGTTCCGAACCTGTAAAAGGTCCAAACTTATGATGTTAAGATCGAATCTTATTTGCAAAAACGGAATTTTGCTAATATGAAAAGGGATATGCCCGGATCTTGTGATTTCAAGTACTTTTTTATGATACCCATCTGGATCTGAAGGTCCTTTTTGGATCTATTCGTTGATGATGCCTGTGAATATGAAAGTGGGATTTTTTTTTTACTTTTTTAGTTTTTTTATGTGTTGTTTTGCAGTGTGAAATCCCATAGAATCAATGAGTGTTGCAAATTTCAGTGCTTTGTTGAAAACATTGAAGTTCAAATTTATTTGGAACTGTTTCCAGCTTGTATAACTATTTGAATTGAGTATACTTCGCTGCATTCAAACGTGATCGTTCAGTGAATCCAGCCAGAATGTTTTGCGTGTGGCCGTGTTAGACCTTAAATTAGTGATAAGCAAAATTTTTAATTATGCATATAACTTTTTTCTATTTTATAACTTATTCTCATGCTCTGAACTGCAGTCCATAGCCTTTCTCATTTTATCAACTTATAATGTTCTTACCAATAGTATACTTTTTCTGCAACTAGGGGGAAGAGAATAGGATGGAGGCTCATGCTAGATGTTATGTATTATTTATTGAAATCAATACACAACCAGGTTATTATCATAGACGATAAGACGCATTCCCATTCTTAGTTTTGTCAATCTTTCTGACCCTTTTGATGGCCATAATAAGATGATTCTGAAATAATTTGTCTTTATTAAGACCGATCATGTTTGTATGTTAATAAATTTGTCATAGCACTGTTAATGTTGCATTCTTACATATTCTCTTTTCTGTAACAAATTTCATGACCTTCCTCTGCTTTTCTAGACAAATTTATCTCAAATAGAGTAGAATCTTGCACATCGTGTGAATGTGGATGGGATGTTATGGAGACTAGGTAGAAAAGACTAGTGGTAAACTGTAAGAAGAAAAAAGAACATGGCTCCAGCTAGCAAGGCTGATAAGAAGGCAGCAGTTGATGCAGCTGCATGGATGTTCAATGTTGTCACTTCTGTTGGAATTATCATTGTAAACAAAGCTTTGATGGCCACATATGGCTTTAGTTTTGGTAAATCCCTTGTTTCTTTTAACATTCCTGTTATTGATCTAATCTTCCATTTCCCCTTTACTTTATAATCAGCATGGTTATATACTAAAATGTTTATCTTCTTATAATAAAATGTGCTACACTACCTGCAGCTACAACATTAACTGGTCTGCACTTTGTTACTACCACTTTGATGACCCTCATACTAAGGTGGCTGGGATACATCCAATCCTCTCATTTACCCTTCCCAGAGCTTCTAAAATTTGTTATCTTTGCTAACTTTTCCATTGTTGGAATGAACGTTAGTCTAATGTGGAACTCTGTTGGATTCTATCAAGTGAGTCAGGATGAAATTTAGCCATTTTTCTAATAATGTCTTCAGAAGTGATGTTTACTTTTTTTAACCATTGGCAGATTGCGAAGTTAAGTATGATACCTGTATCCTGCCTATTGGAAGTTGTTTTTGACAAGATTCGGTATTCAAGAGACACAAAACTGAGCATAGGTGTCGTTCTTTTGGGTGTTGGCGTCTGCACTGTTACTGATGTGAGTGTTAACACAAAAGGATTTGTTGCTGCCTTCATAGCAGTATGGAGCACTTCTTTGCAACAATATGTAAGTCCTTTATTCCTTTATAGGACATATACTTCATCTGTTGAAACCTATATAGCAGAATCAAGAGTCATGCCCACACAGGTTCACTAATGGAGGCATGGAAAAACTGACAAATAACTATATGTTTGGATGTATTCATTTTCTACATTAGTTACATCCTTACCTCTCTGCATGAATGATCTACATATTACAAGATTATGGAGGTTTTTAATGTTTCAAAGTGCTATTAACTCTCTTGCTAATTGGTTTAAGTAGTCTCTGAATTTATTCTTGATTTTAATTTACTGTTCAAAGTTCATAGACCCCCGTCTTTTATGTGCAGTATGTTCATTTTCTTCAACGGAAGTATTCACTAAGCTCTTTCAACCTGTTGGGGCACACTGCACCTGGTCAGGCTGCATCGTTATTGTTATTAGGCCCCATTATAGATTATTGGTTGACAGACAAAAGAGTTGATAACTATGACTACAATATAAGCTCTTTGGTAAGTACTGGCTCGCAGAAAGATATGTGTGCAATTACAGTTGCCATCAAGATTATGCATTTGTCCCTATACTGTAGAATTTAAATAATCGCCTTTCATAATGAAACTTTGTATCTAAAGACTGTTGTGCATTGAAGCTACTCTACAGTCACTGACTATCTCATCTATATTGGTTTTGGCAGATTTTCATATTTCTGTCATGCACTATTGCCGTTGGGACCAACCTCAGTCAATTTATCTGCATTGGCAGATTTACTGCAGTTTCTTTCCAAGTGCTTGGCCATATGAAGACTATTCTTGTTTTGATCATGGGATTCTTTTTCTTCGGGAAGGAGGGCCTCAATCTGCAAGTGGTTTTGGGGATGATAATAGCTGTAGCTGGGATGATTTGGTATGGCAATGCCTCATCAAAGCCCGGTGGAAAAGAGCGTCGGAGTCACTCTCTCCCTATGAGTAAAACAGAAACAAGATAGCTTCTCAGAATCCACTGATTTTGATGGTTGCTCAAGTTTATGAGTTGTTGAGCATACGAAGATAGATTATTCTAGGGTGTGATTAAATTAAACCGCTCATTTTCTAATTATTTTCAACCTCTTATTGTAATTCTTAACAGTTTTATTTCTTGGATTGGATCCCCTGAGTGGGAACGGGTATTTTCTGGTAGCTATAGGTTCTCTGCAAAATTTTTATTGTTCCCTGATCATAATAATATATAAATATTCTTTTTTGAATCGTTTTTCCGGTTCTTTCATCAAATATTCTGCTTTTTCCATTCCTGGTTTAGTTATTGGTTTCATGTAATATTAAGGATGATTTGCTTTATCTATTTTCTGTTTCCATTTTAATTGTGATCAGAAAACTGTGAAAAAACTTATTTGGATGGCTTTTACCATTTTTATTTTCTACAAAATAGAATTTTTATTTGTGAAAATTTAGAAAACAATAAAAAGATGTTTTTTATATTTTCATTTTTACATGATGTTTAAATTTATTATAGTTAATATTAGAATCATTATTATTATTATCTATTTTTATTTATCAATAATTATGTCCTCTGCCATTATCACAATCACCTCTATCTATCCCACCACCAATGTCTCCATTTGTATTACTTCACGGTTACTTATTATCAATTATCACTATTTTACTTATTATCAATTATCACTATTTACAATATCATATGATTATTTATCATTATTATCCATTTTATTTAATAACACTATCTAATATCACTGCTATCAATATTTTCTTTATTTGTTATTTATTAAAATCACCATTAAAAATCACAATTACTTCTATCACTACTAATCATACTATCATAACTAATCATAAATTATCTTATAATTATTGTTTTGATATGAAAATAAAAATTATATTTAAATAAATATCAATATATTTTAAAAAAATAAAAATTATTTTTAGAAAAATATGAATAAAACATATTTCCACAAACCATTTATGTACCATCGTTTTGTGAAGGTTCTCCTAATAAATTGAAGCTGAAAATTGTGTCCTCCAAAATGTTAGCTACAACTTAACTTTTCACTTTTGCACATATTGCACTTATTTAAATTTTGGCTTCATCATGTGTTTAAGTAGATTATATCATGTATATAATGTGTATAAATTATATAATGTGTATAAATTATAAATTATAAATTATAAATTTTGGCTTCGTTGGAATTTGCTTTGTTGTTGTGATCAATTCTCATTTACATCGAAGAACAAAACTACAAAATACATAAATAAAAAAAAAAAAGAAATCTAACGGGTTCACGATGGTGAACAATTTATCAAGTATGTAATTATAAAAATAATTAATAACTAATATTGAGCAAAGCATGGCTGGTATTCTCGTGCTTGACAACATTCAACCGTCGTTGGAAGGCAACTTTGTGGGACCTTGCACGGCTCGAATCTCATTGTCGTATTCATCGAAAGTACTTGAACGTCTTTGATGACAAGATTGCGATTGGAACGGCATGGCGTTTGATCTCGTCTTGTTCTTCACCCACATATGTCTCCACAAAACCACTTTTTAAGTTTGTTTGACCAATTGGGCGTTAGTTATTTTATTAATTATTAATACTACTTAAAAATTATATAATTAATTCATTGTATTAAAAATATTTAATATTATTAATTATTAAATTAATTGATAAATATAAAATAATATACTATTATCAATAGATAATATATATAATAAATTAATTTATATTTATTTTAAAATTAAAATATATTAATATAATTAAGATATTTAAAATAAAAATAAAATTATTTAAAATTTAATTAATTATAGTTTATAATATCATATATTTAATTTTACTTATTTATGTTAAATTAATAAATATAATTCAAATATGTAATAATATGTGAATTTTTTTTCTCATTTTAAATTTGTGAAAAAAAATAATAAAAATAATATGATATTAGCAAAAAATTGAAGATGAGATTTCTAATTAAGACTTAGATTATTAATTAAACAAAAGAAGATGAATAAATTAAAAAAATTATTAAAAATTTTATTTTAATAAGTTATATAATATTTGGAGTAACCTCTTGAAAGGAGGTTTTAAATTAATATACTAAATATTTTTAAAATATAAAAAGAAGTTATTTAATGAAATTAAAAAATTAAAAACTAGCTTGCTGATATGTCAACCATGCACTTCGTCTTCTCCAATTCTTGTTCATTTTTTAACCGTGGCTTTGTTATCGACAACTGAAGTCTTCTGAAAATCCTCATCTTTACACGAAGGCATGCGATGCAATATTTTGAGGGATTTGCTCCCGTAAAAGAAACTTTTGACTTGCGGTTGTAACGTGAAACATGCGTGGATAGAACAATTTATTTAATAATTAATATATTTATATTTAATATAATATATAATATGTATGTAAAATATATAATATATATTTATGTATATATATTTAACTAGACTGTTAATTTATTTTAAATCTTAAAGACTTTGATCTGATAACTTATTTAAAGGAAATTTTTTTGAATAAACTAATATATCATACAAACTTTTTTAATAGATCAATTTGAACTCGAATTTTAATCCGATGCAAATTAAATGCAAATTAAAGAGTCAAGCACAGATCAATGCTTTATCAAATTAATTTGTCCTATTCAAAGTAAATCCTAATCCTATCTAAATTATTTCCACCCCTAAAGGATGATGTAAATAGTCATAATATCTGTTTAAATATGGTCTTTATTTTTTTTTTTTGTTTTAGAAAATTTGGATTTTTATCCTTACTATTATTATTATTATTATTGGGAAGTGACGCGCGCACATGCACCTCGGAACGAAGATCGATGAAGCCAGCAGAGCACCGAATAGACCTTCTTCTTTATGAAGATTATTTGCCCTTCAAATTGTGCCAACCGTACCTTCATCTGTTTTTATGATAACTGATAAGTATTTGAGAGAGCAAGATGGATTTATGATTAGGTGTCGCTGGTTGGGAGTAATGTTTTATGGCTGCGAGTTTGAAGAACAAGAACTAAAAAATAAAAAAGGAGAAAGATTTTACATCAATCCGAGAAGCCATGGTTATGATCCAAATCGAATGAAGAAAATGTAAAAGCAAATGCTTCATTGAAACATGAGATGAATCAGTCCAACACGAATGAGTATGAATTCATTGAACTTTCCTATGGACTTAGTGCAAAATAAATCTGCATTCTATAGTTCCTATTGCTTCTTTGTAGGAAGTTAACACTATACACTTACTTTCTAACCCACACACCTCATTTCCACTAATTTCCTAAGTTCAAACCCCAATTGAATCGATGGTTCCTAATGTTTCTTTTGCTCTGCTGCACATGACTAACATTTGCCATCATGTTACTTGCCACATGAACCATATGATCTATTAAACCTCACTATGGACCTCACCCAAACCTCTAGGTAGTTGTCCTTCTGCCAAGAAGAAAATCACATGTTCTCAATGGCTATGATGGCTATTCCACTACCTAATTAGTTCAAACCACCAATCCATATAGACTCGTATGACAACACAAGAGACCCACAGGAACACTTAGATGCATTTCATGCGTCGATGCTATCATCGGGCACCCCAGATGCTATCATATGTAGAGTCTTCTCCACTACCTTCAAAAAGGCTGGCCTGTGGTGGTTTACCTATCTACCTAGGCAGTCAATCAGCAGTGATGCTTTGGTTAACTTTCAGTTGAGGCGATAGGAGATACCTAAGGAGTATTTGGCTTGTTTTAATGCACTAGCATTGGAAATCCAGGATCTCAATAAGGGAGTGGCAGTGTATTAGATTAGCACAGGGCTTCGGTCAGGGCATTTCTCCCTTTCACTGGCTAAACGCCATGTCACTTCTCTTTCAGAGCTGTTGACTTATTTGGAAAAATACATCAACATTAAAGAAGTTAAATTTGCTTGACAGCAGATTGAGCGAGTACAGATGGATAATACGTCTTCCAAGGGAAAACCTGCAGATTGGGACAAAAGGCCTTTTCAAGGGTCAATAGGTATAAGTTACTAAATGCACTGATTAGCAGCATAATGTAGGATGTTCATGCAACTAAACTGATGAAATTCCCTCAATTGAAGTGAAGAAACTACTCCCCAACAAATAAGTCCAAATTTTGTAAATTCCACCAGGACTATGACATCTTACAGAAGAATGTGTTACTTTAAAAGATCAAATTGAAGTGCTTATACAGTGAGGACATCTTTCAAAATATAAAAAGTTTCATGCAGAAGGGGGGAAAAGAAAAATAGAGAAAGGGAGCATTCCCCATAGCTTGGATGGTCATAAGGCAAGCAAGTGGCAACGGATTTCCCCTTTTTGGGAATGGTCGAGACAAGCACAAGAGGTTTTGCCAGAGGGAGTTTCTAGTAATGTTAGAAAAAGGCACTTGAAGACATTCATGACAGTAGAAGGAAAAAGAAGAAGAGAATGTTATGAGTTGATTTGTTTCACGGAACAAGACTTTGGAGATATTGATAGGGATTATCACAATCTGGTGGTGATTTCAGCCTTGTTGCACAATTTCATTGTAAAGTGGATATTGGCTGATCAAGGAAGTTCCATCAATATTTTATATTTACATGTTGCTAACGCTTTGAATATTCCTGAGAACATGTAAAAACCTTATACAAGTGTTCTGCTTAATTTCACATAAGGGCAAGTGCAAGTAGAGGGGATAGTGACTTTAAGGTTGTGTTATATACCAAAATAGCCTCGCATGGACGAATCCCCAAGGAATCGAGGACCAGTCCTCGCACTCAAGAAAAGAGCCTCCGAAAGATCAGACAACAGTAGCGAGTGTCGAACCCCATCTCGACCGTTTCGCTTGACCATGGTCCGAAGGACCACTCTCTAACGACAGCACGACTCAGCGGTAACAGGCTCGAGCGTTGGCCCAGCGACCGTCCCACTTGAACTCGCCTACTCTCTACCACAAGCCTAAGCGGCTTCCCCAAGAAGCCCTCGCTTGATACAGCAAGGCACCTTGCCTGACAAGGTGGCAGCTACAAGCCTACTTGTCGGCCTAAGAAGGCCTGCTTTACAACCTATGGCCGGATACGGCTTTCTTATTGTCTTTTCTCATTTATTTGATATTACACAATTGTAGCTAGCATTTAATGCATAACGCCTCTCATTCTTCTATAAATAGGAATACCTTGTTAGCAGAAGGGGAGAGGCCAATCTTGTAAATAAAACTTCTACATATTATCAATAAAACTTTCGTCGTGGACGTAGGGTCCGGTACCGCCCGGATTTGGCCAAATCCCATTAAAAACACTACCTCTTCTACCCCCTCTTCCTCTTGGCCATCCTTGATAACACTTCAAGAGTGGCATTGATTCCAGAACTCTACATCCTGTTAGCCGAAGTTTGGTTCCTCCATACGGACCATATTTCGACGTCAACAGGTTGACATTGGGAACCCAACCATTAGTGAAAAATTCAGACATTACATTCCTTGTGGTGGCCACCCCAAATAACGCCTATACTACTATCTTAGGATGACCATCGTTGAACCAAGATAGACCTATTGTTTCCACCCCCATTTACTAATGAAGTTTCTAACAAAAGGAGGCATTGGGGAAGTACAGGTTGATTAGCAAATCACTCGGAGATACTACATGGCAAATTTAGCCAAGCTTCATGGAAGTACAAGTGGAACAAAATTGGCACTTGAAGAGGCAGGTGATGGATACTATCAGTTGAAAATGTACCCCAGGGATGAAAGCAAAATGACATTCATCACAAATCAGGGGATGTTATGTTATAAATTAATGTTGTTCAGTTGAAAAATGCATAAGCAACTTACTAGAGAATGATGAACAAAGTTTTTATGAAACAGATTAGAAAAAACATGAAGGTCTACATGGATGATATGAACATTAAGTCAAGAAGCACAAAGCAACAATGACAAGATCTTGAAGAGACTTTTGCAACACTAAAGAAGTATTGAATGAGGTTGAATCTGAAAAAATGTGCATTCAAGGTAAAAGTTAGAAAGTTCCTGGGTTTCATGATTACTGAATAGGGTATTGAGGCTAACCCGTCTAAGTGCCAAACCATAATCAACATGATAAGCCCAGCAACATTGAAGGAGTTGCAAATGCTCAATAGAAAGGTCACTGCCCTCGCACGCTTTATATCCAGGTCAGCTAATAAACATATTCCTTTCTTTAAGTTACTTAAAAATGTTAAAAATTTTGAATGGACTAATAAATGTGAACAAGCTTTCCAAAGGTTAAAAAAGTATCAGGCCATACCATCCATACTTACTCAACCGGAGTCAAGAAACATTATATATTTACTTAGCACCAATAGCAGAATCAGTAAGTTTAGTGCTAATATGGGAAAATGAGGAAGAACAGAAATCGGCATACTTCACAAGTTATACATTGCACGATGCTAAAGTCAGGTACTAAAAGATAGAAAAATTAGCCTTTGCCTTGCTAATAGTATTTGAGAAATTAAAACCTTATTTTTAGAGCCATTAAATCATCGTTTGGACAGATACTCCAATTTAACAGGTTCTATAGAAGCCTGACTTTGCAAGACAAGTAATGGCTTAGGCAGTAAAGTTGTCTAAGTATGGACTTATCTATGAAGCAAGGAAGGCAATCAAAGTTCAGATATTGGTAGATTTTGTGGTGGAGTTAGCAAACATGGGGGAGTCTGGATTAGAAGACCCAGTGCAGACATTATACATAGATGGCTCATCAAATGATAAAGACAATGGAGTAAGGGTGATCTTAGAGGGGCCTTCTGACTTAGTCCTAGAGTGTCACGACCCAATCCCCAAGCATGTGACCGGTGTAGCAGGTTACCCGTAAGAAACCTACTACAAGCCTGATAGTACACATATCACACTAATGCATATAATTTACTTTAACAAATAGATATAAATACTATTACCTCTATCGAAAATTCAGTAGAGTTTCCTCTATTTTTTGGACACTTGGCCACAAGGCCTTCATAGAAAACATCAAGGGTTACACGCCCATTAGAACCTATACAACGTCACACAATACATATATTTTTATTCAGTGGCCCAGACTAGACATTACACAACCTACTGGGCATCCAGTACACAAACATATGCAAGATGCTTTCCTAACCAATTGCCAAACTATTTTACTATTTTATACCTTTTAATCTTCGTAGAGGGTGGTTGATGAGACGGAGGGAAATCAAGTTATCTTCTATCTCTAAAAAACACAGAAAGAAGATGAGTGAGTTTCAATGAAATCCAGTGAGCAAACAATCCCCTCAAAACCATTTATCATTTATAAAACAATTCTAATACCGTTTATAG
>JANHAO010024856.1:0-11506 GCA_026873985.1 Saraca asoca
TTGGACAAGAGGCATCTGAAATCACAGCCATGGGTTGGCACTGCATGCTGTTGCTTCTTTTTCCCTCTCTCTTCTCTTCCAATCCATCGACCATCAATACTAATAAATTCTTGTCCTTAGAAAGACCCATGACACTGCAATCAAATCTACCTGCAGGCAGCCCCATTTCTATCTTCATTTGCTGCTTAAAAGATGTCAATAATTATATATCAACATTTTCTAATTCTACTGATTTTAAAAATAGTTTATTGGTAGATCAAGACTTACATTTTTATATTTTGAATTTGTTTAAGTTTATACAAAAAGTTTTCATCATTGTAACGTAAGATCCTAATAATCATTTATTACATATATTTTTCTCACAAATTTGTAAATTTCATTGAATCAGAGATCAAGGTGATACACTCCTAGTGATTATAATTACAGACTTCATATCAAACTTTTCTAGGAAAGGATGAAAATGGGAATTAATCAGTCAAGAAATCAATCCCCCTGATATCAGACATTATTAGGGTTAATTATGATCTGCCACTTACTGATAGAAAATAAATTTGAGTAGTGGGACCCACCCGGATCCAATGCATGATATGATCTCATCACTGCATCACCAATCACAGGAAATATGGCGGTTCATCGGGTGGTTCCACACGGTTATTCCCATGTGCCTGCGGATTACCTGATAGTGAGTCAAACTATCTTGTCACACACTAGTTACGTAATCCAACGGCTATCAAGCCACCTATCAAATCCTTCAGGTGATAGACCCCTTAAGGTCCATCAATTTTTTCTTTCCTTCCTTACCCCTCGCCCTTTCTCCTCGCATACGTCTCCCTCTACCTCCTAATTCACTCACGATCTCACCAAACTCACTCTCATAACAATGAAGAAATATATTGTAACATTGCTGAAGAAATATCTTTCCAGAAGTTAGAATTTCTGTCAATAATCACAATTTTGTTAGACATAACATCTTAATTTATAAACTATAATCACTAGAGGATATTTTATAACAAAGTTTTATTAAATAAGTAGAATTGAGATCCAAACCATTTGAACTTTTAACTGATTGTATAAAGTTTATTAGATAAAACATTATAACCCCATATGGAATCTTTGTTAAAAATATCTCATATTGATTAATTATGATATAAATTTTTTTTATAAATATTGAATAATTTTCTTATTTATAAGATATCTTTTAGAAATTAAAATTAAATTCACATTTTTTAAGATAATATTAAAGTGCCATTAATGCATTAAAATATTTAATATCGATTTTTTTATAAGTGTCAATTTCACTCTCCTACTCATAAAAAGAGTTTTAGTTTGCCAAGATACAAATTTACTCCTAACTTTATTTCTTCTGGCTATTACCAACAAAGATTAAAATAATTCAAAAATATTTGTCTTTCTTTCCTGAAATATGAGAGAACCTCTCAAAATAATGAAAAATACATCTAATTTGATCCATTAAAGTTTCAAAAAAAACATTAACAAATATTAAATAAAAAATTAAAGAATTAGTCCTTCTACTCTTAAAAGATTCCCAACTACTTCATGCAAATCGAAAATGTTTGTCTAAAAGCTTTTCTCTTTACTCGAGCTATCCTTCCCTCTCTTTTCCCATTTCCTCTCTTAATGAACAACACCATTGTCACACAATTAAATTTCTGAGCACCATTAATAATATATCATATAAATTATTGTTACCTTATTAATATAATAAATAAATGATCGATTCAGAAAATATGGGATACTTTTGTGTTTCTTTTATGACTGTGTGAGATAATTTGATAGAAATTAGAGAGCCAATGTGAAGGATTTAAAATCATAGGGGTATTAATGACATTCTGCGATGTATTATGAAGGATTACCGTCTTATCGAAATTGACAGGAAAATCTTTATTTCTCCAATAAAATCTAATTATCTTTTCAAATTTAAAACTAATTAGTTGTTGTCGCCGGTATAAATGGTTTGCAGTGCAATTTGGCCTCACAAACAGTGCAAGTCTCGAATTCAAGACATGATGAACGACGAAATCTTCCACACTCCAACCATTCTTCCGAACCCCGAAATCCTTCTTCATGCACCTCAGTCCTCGAAACCTCTCACCCAAATTCACTCATTTTACGAAACCCACTTACCACTTCCACCATTTCCTGTTCCCAACAACCTTAGCTTCCTCAACAATTTCACTATGTCTGCAGTTTCGCAGACTTTGTTCGCTGATTTTCTTCCGTTTGAATCACTTGATGCTGAAAAGGAATCAATCCCGCTGGGAAAGAAGCCAGTTCTTGACGGAATTGCGGCAGTCGTCGGCCAACACATACTCTTCGGAGGCGAAGACGAGAAAAACAAGAACTCCAACTTCGAATCCACCAAACAAGCAACAATTGCGACCACAAATTCGAGTTTTAATGTTTCGGTTTCAGAGCCCGGGACGCCGAAAAAAGCGGAGAAGAATCATCTCCCGGTGAGCAAGAGCTACAGAGGAGTGAGGAAGAGGCCATGGGGAAGGTGGTCGGCGGAGATACGCGACCGAATCGGCAGGTGCCGACACTGGCTGGGTACATTTGACACGGCGGAGGAGGCGGCGCGTGCCTATGACGCGGCCGCAAGGCGACTGAGAGGGTCCAAAGCTCGAACCAACTTTGAGATACCCTCAGTTTTGCCACTCTCTTCGCCGTCCTCATCTTCTTCATCTTCCGAGGTGAAAAAGTTGAGCGGTGGGATCCATAACAAGACAAATGGTGTTAGAAACAATAGGAATAAGTGTTCCGTGGTGACTTCCGTGGCTCAGTTATTTAGTGTGGTGCCTGAAAGTGGGAGAGAGAGAACATGGATTATGAATGGAGGTGGTGGTTGTGAAAATGGAGGTAGGTCTGGGAATGTGGAGCTGGATTTGAAGTTGGGTGTGAAATTTGGAGGTACAAATACTAGAAATATGATAGTTTAGATTTTTAAGGCCAAAGGAGTGTATCTAACTGCCTAGATATATGGATACATAGTCTAACTTTCTGATAACTAGGTTTCTGGGTTGGGTTTTTTGGTTGGGTTCTGGGCTGAATCTGTATAATGCATGTGGATGAGAGCTGTAAAATCCTTATGTTTTGTACTTATAATGAGTTATATGCCCATGTCTTTTATGATGAAGGTATTTGAATATAAAAAGGGCAGCTAACGGTTCTGTAGTAAATTTTTACAAGTTCATGATGTATGAGTAGACTGTAATTTTGTGTTTACAAAGACCAAAGATTTGATTTTTAAGCGTTTTTGGCCAGAGATACATTCACATTTTTAATGGATGGTTCGTTTTGATTGTTATGGTGAATAAATGCAGTCAGAAAATGGGTTTTGGGTGGAGGGGTATCAGGTGAAAGTGGTTTATTAGAGAAGGAAACAGAAAATGAAGTGATTCGTACTGTGTTTTTGCAGTTATCTTGTGCAGAGAAGTGGCAGCATTTTCTGTGGTTTGAACGATAAATTATCTGAATCTTTTTGTTTAAGTTGAAGATGTGCATCTGCATGTGTAAGATTGCATCGATCATAAAGTGTTGTGTTAGGTTCTTTATTCCCCTCGTGGTATCTGGCAGCTGAAGAAGCTGCAGTTGCAGAGAAGCTACGGCTAGTTCCAAAGAGAGAACAAAACAGAAGGTGGGGGCCCCTCAGCAATGCAGAACCTTTTTTTTTTTTTCCTGAATATTTGTTTCATTTTTTTCCCAAAAACAAAAATTAAGATTAGTTTTCTGGAGGAATTCCAGTAAATCTACATGTTATTAAAAGATAAAGCTAATCTCGTTTCATTTTTATGTGATTTTTTTCAAATGGTTTTATATTTTTCGTATGAAAGCAGGGATTGTATTTAATATTATTTGCAGTCTTGTTTTTTTTTTAATAAATGCATTAAGATAAAATGAATATAAAAAAATAAAATATGTTATATTTATTGAAGTGGTACATGAAATATCGAGATCCTAGTGTGTTTTATATTCCTTGAAAGAAACAAAGAGGAATATATAAAAATGTAAAATATGTAATAATATTTTATGTCTTCGTATAAATATAATTATACCAGTATTAAATGAAATAATTTTTTAATTAGTTGTATTTTTTATATAAGCATGATTATTTTAACATAAATTATATTGTTAATGTATTTGTGAAAATAGCTATTATAACGATTATTTAATATAAAGGATGTCTGTAAAGTTTTGCAATTTTTAAAAAAATATTATTTAGATACAAAAATAATCTTTAATAAAAACTATCAAAATCCTAGGAATAAATATCTTTGATGCTGCACACCTTGTATTATCGTGTAAAAGCCAAGGACTGTAATCTGACACTGACCGATTCGGATCCGCTGACTTCCTACAAAAATTGAGTTACCAAATTTAAGAAAAATAGGTATAAAATTTTGTTTATATTAAAATAGAATATCATAATTGAAAAATTGTGATTTAAGATGAAATATTGTATCTCATGTCTTTTAAGGGATCATTTGGTGCAATGCGTGAAAATATGAAAGGAATGGAATCAACTAAATAATATTTTTAATTATTTGGTTCAATTAAAAAATAGAATTATATTATATATAATTAGATAATAGTTAACAATAATAAATAATAATAATAATAGATGATAATATTAATGATTATAATAATAAATGGTGATTAATAATGACTAATGATAATAACGGTAATAATAAATAGTGATTGATAATAATAAATAATAGTAGGATGTGGTCAACAATAAGTGATAGTAGATAATCATTAACAATAGTAAGTAGTTGTAGATGAAGGTCAATAATAATAATAATGATGAGTAATAATTCACGATAAAAAATAATAGTGAGTGGTAATCAATAATTATAAATAATGGTAATGATGGTTAACAATGAAATATAATAGTAGATAATGATTAATAGTCATAGATAATAGTAGATTATAATTAATGATAAAAAGGTAACGATGACAACATGATAATAATAACGATGAACGTTGATTAATAATAAAATATAATAATAAATAATGATCAATAACAATAAATAATGATAGATTAAGGTAACTAAAGTTTCACAAAAAAAGAAAAAAAATAATTTTTATTTTTAATGGACAACATAATAAGTCTAAGAAAGAAAAATAATATCAAATAAGTGAAAATTATTAAAATTAAATAATATTAAAATATCTAATAAAAAATTAAACTTTTTTAATTCGTTGTTATTCTTGTAAAATTTTCAATGGAATGCTCCCTAAATTTATTGGTACAACATCTAAAAAATTTAGGTACAATATAAAAATGAAATTTAGAGAATACAAATCCGCACTGTAGTTTAGTTGAAGCGCCTGTGGGGACCCTTTTCTCTTTGTGGGGTTGTGTCGCGACGTCCGAGATTTCACGTAATTTGCAGTTTGCCAGAGGAAATACGAATACCAATCATCATCCTCGTCGACTGATACAAGGTACAATTCTCATCTCTCGCGCCATTCCATTGCCCAAAACCAAAAAACACAACACAGCAACTCAGTGAACGCCAAAGATAATATGAAATTTTTTACTATTTCTATGATAAAATGACATTTAATATTATTTATAATTTTTTAATATCTTAAATTTAAATTTATGATATTATATATATTAAATAATTTATTATTTTTATTATAAAAAAACAAAGATAATGTAATGTCAAGGGACAAAGATGGAAGGATATGTTTATAAGTTAAAAGGAAAGGAGATAAAAGTGGAGTTTCCCTTGAAACAAAGGGTGTGCAGTAAATCAGATATAGAGGAAGATCTCACAGTCTGTGCTTCTATGAGAGCAGTAAATGAGTAGACCCTAACTAAGAAGAGTGGTGTGTGAGATCAGATCAATAGCTATCAATTACGTTATGGCTTGAATTTGGGTAGCATGTAACTAAGGATCCGCCATACTTTGTTTGATAAGATGTCGTGTTGAAGATCTAAACCAAATCACCTCATCACCAATTGCTCTTGTTACAGACAGTAGTATGGATTTGATGCATGTGCCAAACTTTGATTGATTGATTGTATCCAAAAAATTGAAAATGTTATTTTATTATCATTAATTATATAATTTAACTTGATTCCTTGTATTAAATATACTATTGATAATAGTTATTACATTACAATTTTTTTAATTTAATTTTTATTTTATTTTTTGATAGATTCAATTTCATCCAATTATATCCTATTATTTTATTTTATATTTTATTAATTAAAATAATGATATAAAGGTTCAAAGTATAATATGATATCTTTAATATTTGTGGAGCATTAAATATGACTTACAAAACAATAAGTATCAATATAAATTAAAATAATATTATATTAAATGATGAAAATATTATAATTAAAGTGATTATTCTATATTTATTATTTTTTAAATAAGATTACATATTAAGTTTAAAATATAAAGAATACCACACAAGCATTAAAGATATTAAATGAAATTTTGAACTTCTATTTTATGAATTTTGTTAATAAAATTTAAAATAAAAAAAAATGATAATAAAATTAAATTAAAAAAAATTGCAGTCTTTAAATGTTTGACAAAGATTTTAATAGGATACTAGGCAAAGCCTACGGAAATGGAAATGATTGGGTGGAGATTGGCATATGTCAGCCTCACCTAGATCTACAAATGATGATGGTCCCGCGTGTTACGGATCTTGTATTTGACACTAAAGTCTGAAAAGGGGTGACTCCTATCTTTATATCACCATCACCCTAACTTCCGATCCGTGGCTCACCTTTTAGTCAAGACCAAAACAAGCAAAAACCAAAACAAAACACACCGTTGGTTCTACATTTTGAAGAGAAGATTTGTTCCTTTGTTTCTTTTTTCTTTTTGGTTTTGACTGAAAACATATCCAAGTTCCCTTGCTGCATTTGGAGATGTCAGGCCCAGTTTATTCCCAGAATTTAAAAAAAAAAGTGAGAAACATCACATGCGAGCCCATTTATTGGACTCTGCCAAACGCATTAGCATCTCTATATGCATATTTATAAGAAATTTTTTGCGATCCGGATCTCCGCAGGCTGCTCATCTTAATATGAGCCGTCAGATGTATTTTTAACGGTTCAGATGTATCCTTCAGTTAAATGATTTGATGGGATGATGTGACATATAAATACATCTGAACCGTTTAAGATGCATCTAACGACTCCTATTAAAGGATGAGCACCCTGCTCATCTTAAAAGATGAGCAGGGGATCCAGTTCAAATTTTTTGCTGCGTATCATATATTACATATATGAAATTCTAAACTACGGATTAGCACATGTATTAATTAATTAATTTATCACATTTAAGTCAAATTACATGCGTCAATTTATAATTAACTTCATGTAACATATCACATATATTTAACAATCTTCTACTTGAGTATTATTCAGATGGAGTATGAATTGTCTCCTTTTTTTTCCTTGAAAAAAGAGAAAAAAAGATGATGTGAATTTAAAAGAAAGGTATGTACAAAAATTAATTTATTCAAATAATAAATCCCAGTAAAACATTATGAATCCTAAAAAAAAAAAAAAATCATATTTTTATCTCTTTAAAAATAAATGAAACTTACAGGAAAGAAAGAAAAAATCCAGATTTATTTAAATTACCATGATACTGAAATTTTTATTGCAGTCATTATCTTTTACTTCTGTATACTGATTGAAATTGAGTTACAATGATTCCGTCAAACTAGCAGCACCTATTATAAGTGAGGCTAGTTTGAGCAGAAGCACGAAGAATTTATGTACACGTGTCATGTTTCACATAAAATACGTAAGTTTCGGCTATATGTTCTGCATGTTCTCCGTGGCCCCTCAACCTCATGTTTTCTGACTATGAGCCCATGTTGAGAACACGCAACTTTTATTGTCTGTCACGAGAGACTAAGGTTGACTAAACAAAAAACATAGAGAACAAGTTCATGTAGTTTCCTTTAAGAACAGAAGACAGCAATGAATTTCAGTAAAAGAACCCAGATGAGAGTCATATTACAGTAACATTATAGGCAACCTAACTGAAAATCACCAAAATTTCTTGAATCATCAGCAGTATATGTAATTACATCTTATCAGTAAATATTTCTATAGCAAGGAAGGAGACGCGATCCAAAGTTACTCTGAAGAATATGTGGACAATGCAGAAACTGGTAAAGAAATAATGGAACTGTCTGATGTGTTAGGATCTCTACACTACCCTCATCTCTACACTACCCTCATATCTTGACTTAGAAGAAAACATATTTCCCACGGTTCTTAGTTTTAACCAAGTGAGGAATGTGATTGGATTAGCACCTAGAATTACATTAGAACGGTCTAAATGGTTAGGACTGAGGTGTTATACTATATATCTTATTAAGCATACTTCCAGCCATAATCTTTTTCTGACTAAAGAGTAAGAAGAATATCACTAAACCTCTAAATTTGTATCAGCTTAATCCATGTATGATCGCATTGGTGCCTAAATCCTCCTCTACTGGCAGATTTAGATCAGGCAGACAGAATGAAGTTTCTTGTTTCCTAATCTGTTGTTTGTTTGAAGAAGCATTCGCCAGAGAGATTAATAAATGATCCTTTTGTTGAACAGAAGCTTCTTTGTTCCCAATTTCTTGTATGTTGGAAGAAGCACAATCCTTGCGTGGGACATTTGCAGGTGAAACTGAATTAGATGGATGACACTCTGCCTCTGCAAGCTGAGGCTGCTCCAAGATGGCTTTCTCAGTCACCATAGAGGCAGTGGCTGTTTTTAAGGTTTGTCGTGACTCCACATCAAGCTGTTACAAAAGATTAAGGCATAATCAAATCCATGGTATCATATTCTTAAGTATATATGTTACTTCATATGTAAGCTTAGAATGATTACTGCTTCATATGTCAGATAAGAGATATGTCCACCGGAACAATAATGCATTTATACTGCTCTCATGAAAATAAATAGAAAAATGACATCACAACTTCGCACATGGCATAATCCAACAAATGGATCAATTTAATTCAGATTATGTCATGTATGTGGTATTGGGAGAGGTTTGTAAATAGTTTACTAACAAAGGTTATAGTTACCTAACAGCAATCCTGATTATCTGATAAAATTCTTTATGACTAAGAGAGGTTAATGACTCTATTGGCCTCGATTATCATTTCAGTGACCTCATGGTTGTATTACAAGACTTTATACATTAAAACATAATTCAAATATTAAGTAGATCCTTGACCAAAGAACCAGCATGACAACATGAGGGTCTAGAGAGAAAGAGAAGTAAAAGAACAAAAGGTTCACCTTCATTCGCTTGAGGCTTTCATTCATGGCTCTTTGTTTCTCAACAGTGAGACGCAAGGATGCCAGTTCCTGTCCAGAAATCAGGACAGCAAAAAAAAAAGATGATAAGAAATGTATCCCCAATCAGAAGAATATATGCAAGGACCAAAAAATACATACATTTTTCAAGTTTCTCCCTTCTGTCAATAGCAGACTTGCCTCCTCTTTTAGTTCAGCTAAAGTCTGCAAACATGAAAAATGAGTTAGCACCATTCATTTACGTCAAGCAGGTTACTGAAAATACCACAAGTAAATGTAAATCGCAGAATTTTCAGACTTCTGAAGGTGAGACTTGAAAGAGTAGATCTAAATGGTGAAAGGAAAGTAGAACAAAACTAAAAGAGTTATATAAATTACCTTCTTTCTTCTTGACCTTTTGGTGGCGGTTGCTTCACTCGGGTTAGCAACCTGCCCACACCAAACAAATAAAAGTCGAGAGTTTAGGCTTCAGACATTCATTAAAATGAACCGACCAGAAAACAAAGTGAGAAATATTATAACGGGAACACAAATATGAACTGATAATGCTTATGGTCTTCTACTATAAACCACAAGAAATAGAAATGAGAAAATAGTGTTTTTTTTTTTCTTTTTTATTAATGAATATATTTGTATAAAGTTGCAGAGAACAAACAAAATCTGCAGGACAATCAGGAAAGACAATAAATCATTTTTCCTTCCTTCTTTTTGTCTGTTTTGGCATATGGATATTCTCTATAATCCCGCTCCCCACATCTAAATTTGATTAGCAAATGAAATTCAGCAGGCAATAGACATGCTAAAAATATGACAAATCTAATTTAATCACTATACAGAAGCTTATAAAAATATACACCAATAATATAGTCAGCATCAAAACAAAAAGTCGATGAAACCAATAAAAAGAGGACACGGCAATAGATAGTTTTCTGTTAGCCTCTTTTATGGAAGGGTCAAATGAGGGGTCAGAGTCAGAGAGGGAAACTTCAAAAGAAAATAGTAGAGAACGAGTTCGTCGAAGCATCATCCTCTGCTGACAGCAGTACTCAAAACGTACCAAATTCTTAGTAATGCCATTTGTACTCTACTTTGGTTTTCCCATTCTCTCCTAAACTCTCACTAACCAACCAATCTCTCGCTCGTGCATCTAATTAATACACAACCTACTCTACGTACCTGCCATGCTTCTAATGAATATAGTAAGCTTTCTTTCTAAAAGGGTGGAGAAGATGAAGGAAGAAACCCAAAACACCTTATCTCCATCCCAGATATTATAATATAATATGACTCTTTGATAATAACGTCAACACCGTATAACCAACAAGGCAACCTTATTGGCTTCATGCCATTAATTTGGTGACAAGGTGGCCCCCATTTGCAAGCCATTAAATATGGCTCTTTCCACTTGCATTCGATAAAAAACGAAAGCTACTTCTGTGGCATCTTCCCATTTTTTCCTTTCTCATGGCTTGGTTAAACCAACCTTCATTTTTTGTCAACAAGGACAAAAACAATAAAAGAACCCAACTTCACCCTCATTTCTAATTTTCATTAAAAACATAACGGAGCATTTACAGATTTTAATTATTTATATTCCGTAAATTATGTACTTAAAAAGAGTAATGCAGATAAACTGACGTTTGTCTTTTGTTCCACATGCGAAACGACGACGCAGACAGAATGAAATCATCACCACTAAACCATGCGCCAACAGGTGACGCTAAACTGGGGAAGTCCACACAGAATTTTTTGCCTAAACTTTACAACCAAGCTGCAACACCAAAAAGTGCACACCCACTAACAACACTACACCAAACTATACGCAGATCTATTTCCCACCCAATAAATAATAATAAAAAAATGCAAGAAAAAACAGCAGCTGATGCACGTGTGGTATTACCAAACTACCCTCGTAGAAAATCTATCTGAGCCAATCCTGGTGTTGAATGCGAGGGCGACATGGAGTTAAGATTCCAAATCCAAACATGGGAATACTCATTGGCTGGTAAATTTGAAAGGACGATATTGCCCTTGCACGGAAGGGTGTTTCTGATATTTTGCGGAGAAGCATGAAACGCAGCGGAAAAGTGGCGAGGAAAAAACGTGATTAAGTGTCATTCAAGCCCCCCCCCCCCCCCCCCCCCCCCCCCCCCCCCCCCCCCCCCCCCCCCCTCCCCCCA
>JANHAO010024857.1:0-11495 GCA_026873985.1 Saraca asoca
ACTTGAAGAGCTGAAGCTAGATGTCAAGGCACCAATGAGGCTATTTTGTGATAATAAATCAGCCATAAGCATTGCAAACAATCCTGTCCAGCATGATCGTACTAAACATATTGAAATTGACAGGCACTTCAAAAAGGAAAAGCTAGAAAATGGAATTATTTGCATGCCATTTGTTACTTTAGAACAGCAAACAACTGATGTGCTAACTAAAGGTCATTTCAGGCCAAAGTTTGAATCTTTCATTGATAAGTTGGGCAGGATCAATATCTATGCACCAACTTGAGAGGGGGCGTAGAAAATAGAAAGATTTACTTAGATATTTTAGAAATTGTGTTTGTTACAGATTTATTTAGATATTTTAAAGATTGTGTTTGTTACATTCCTATTTTTAAGGAATGGCAGTTGTATAGGATGTGTAGCCTATATAACCTAACCATATGTAATGTAGTCAGCATCTTTTCTTCTGAAAAAATATTTTCTCTCTCTTCTGCTGTGCTATTGTGTTCAATTAGTATTGATTAAATTTTTGTGTGTGTAAAAAAAAAAAAAAAAGAAAGAAAGAAAGAGGAAAATACACATTTGAGTTGCAAAGGCATTCAGCCACAGCAACTAAACATGCAAATTATTTGTCCACAACTAGTAAGACCTAATGAGTGCAGTGTGATGGTTCACAACTCTTAAGCTTGAGGTCTCTCCCACTTGAAGGGCTTCACAACTTCCTAGGTGAAGTCTGGTCATCCCTTCCAAAGTGCCCATAAGCAGCGGTCTTGAGGAACCTGTGGCCACCCCCCTTAAGGTCCAAGTTCATAGTGATCATCCCAAGCCCTAAAGTCAAAATTCTCCTTCACATTCGGCAAGTTGGCTCCCCAGTGATCAGGGGTGGTGACAATGGAAAGCATGGGCCAGAGCTTGAGCGAAGTGCGACCAGGTTCACTATTTTCCTATTTTAGAACGTTTTGGGCACCTTTTTGAAGCTGTTTGGGGTGCTTTTACTGATTTATGATACTTAAAGATTGTTGGGAGCTGTTCTTATTAGTTTCTCAATGGTTTTGATGCAATTTTGGAAGATTTCGACTGTGTCATGGAGATTTGAATGATTTAGTTATAGGTTGCTCCCTTTTTTCTGGCTTTGATTCTGGACTCAGCAATTTTGAAGAACTTTTTAGTTGATTTCAATTAAGACCTAGGGGCTGTGGTGGATTTGGTGAGATCCGAGGCAGTTTTAGTGTGTTTTCTGCACAATTTCATTTTGAGTTGGTCTAGCTAAGTTTGTTTTTAGTATATTTGTGGTGTCCCTACCCTTTTTCAGAACTGGGCTTGTGATTTCTGGATTGCGTAGCAGAATTTGGTGCCATTTTGATGCAATTTGCTGTGAGTTTTTTTGCATTTAAGTTGATCTTGTTGGTGACGTTTGGTAGATGCAAGAATCTGAACCAGATCTGCTTTGCTATGTGTTTGGAGTGCATTTTGGTGTTACGCACATTTGGACAATTTTAATTTTGGGTATCTTCATATGATTTGGAGCACAGCAAATTTCAGTGTCTTTGTGATTTAAATCATTGTTTGGAGAATTTTGTGATTTTTGGTGTCTTTATGTGATTTGGAGCACCATTTGGCATGACTTACTTTAATGTCTTGGAATTAGCTCCAATGAATACAACTTGGGAGCAACAAGGATTGTGGTAGTATCGGTGGTTTTGGCATAATTCCAACTATAGGTGTTGAGATCTTGAGGACCAGATAGGAAGTTCAGGGAGCAACTTAGGAGAAACTAGTAGAAAACTTCTGAGAGCTGTGTCATTTGTACCAAAAAGAACAGTTGAAAGAAGGTTGAGGGAGGAACCAAGGGTAGTTGGTTGAAGACTTCTAGGAATTGTATCCACCGAGATTTTGACGTTTTTAAGGTTTGAGTGTTGGCATTCAGGGGGAGTTATTTGCATAATGTGTTTGTTGCAAGCCGTTCGTGGAGTTTGAAGTTCACATTTTCTTTATTTTTATTATGGTTTATTCTTTTTAGAGTTAAAATTTATGTAACAAACTTCAACTTTGTAAGCTTCAGCTTGAGGAGGAGTGTTAGAAAATAATATTAGTAATTAGGTTATTAGGTTATATTATGGACTTAAGTTATGTTATGGGCTTGCTTGTAGTGCACCTAAAGTTAATGGTTTTATAGTCTTTATGTTTCTTAGAAGCTTTATATAAATAGAGCATTACGTTTATGTCTAATATATCAATTTAGTCTTATTTCATTCTATTATAATATCAAAGTTCTCTCCTTAATTCTCTCTAGCCTCTCTCTGCTTCTTCCCTTCTAAACCCTAATTTTTTTTCTCAACAAAATGCGACATAAAATCTAACCATCAACAATATCATTTAGACTGTCTTAAATCTGTAAGAACAGTATTAAAAAAATTATGCTTAAGAGCTTTCGGAAGAATATCTAATCCTTGACTAATTTCTTTCTTACTGTGATTTAAATGTATTTGTATTTGCACAGATTGAAGCATATAATTAGGCATAACCATAACATAACAACCTCCACATGTTCTTCCACTACATTTGTGTAGCAATGTATAATTTTGAGAACACTTAACAAATACAATGACAAAAGAATTGGAAGCTTGCTAATCCTAGAGTATATTTTTATAGATATATTTTGATACTTGCTGATGTTACAACATAAAGCATTCTTATTTAGACATGGCTCTACCTTTATCTTCTTTCTCACTGTAATATATTGAAAAGGAACATAAGGATTGAAAGCACATACTCCTTGAGATATCATCATTATTGTTGATACATTGCATAAACGAATACTCAAATTGCCAAGCAAAAGAAAAGCATAACTAAAGGAATGCTTGTATTCTCTTTAGGAGGAACATTACCTTCACTCGAGAACCATGAGGAATAGGTGGCGAACCATCCACATTGTTTGGCAAAAAGATCTCCCAAACGCCAAACTCATTCTGTTTAGACAAAGCTAGAACAATTAAAGACTGGCAGCAGGGCATAATAAGAGTTGTCATCTTTCAAACTTGACAAACGATATCTAATATCCAAGACCTCAAGATTTGCTACAAGTGCATCCATCATTACATAATATGAATCCATTTTTTACCCTTTTTTTTTAATAACCAAAGACTAACTGTCCCTCAACTGCCTTTGGAGGGACACGAGCCAGTCCTAAACCCTGAGAAAAATCTGAGGGGCACCCTCCACACTTGGCCTGTGGATTAGTAGAATTAATTCCACCAGGTGCTCCCACCAGAATTGAAACATTGCATATTTTAAAAAGAGAAGATTTCTGCCCTTCCAGAAGTATAATATTTAAGAAAGAATATTTTACAAGTGGTATTACTCCAAATAACACAATTGACTTTCTTCATTAACTTCTGCCTACTAGCAACCCTCTTTTTTTATGGTCAAAATTTGTATTTATTTATTGGATTCTAATTTATATTAATAAAATATATTGAATTAAAAAAAGGTCCCATTTTTTTTACTTTAAATAAACATTTGTTAATTTTTATACTAACTGTGATATGAAACTATGCAATTTAAACAATGTTAAGTCTAAAAATTAACTAAACTCTTAAGCATTACCCATGTAATATGTGCAAATTGCATAAATAATCATAGACTTGCATAACTACAATTTAATATTCAGTATAAACATAATAATTCTAGGAATTCAATAGACAACTTAAATATAGTATAGATTACAGAACTAAGGGTAGAGACAAATTAACAGACTTGTTTATTAGCCAATGAATACATTTTGCATTTATTGTATTTATTAACATGATGCTGAATTAAATCTTTACAATGTGAGCATCTCATATTTGTTCCATCATATACTCAATTGCATGAACAACTTGTGATACATAATTCCTGTATAATGCTCCACTATATATTTTTTTAAGCGTTCTTGCTTCCTAACATAGGTTAGGTTTATTTTCTGGGATAAAATATACGAATATTCCAATAGTAAAATACTTATTCAGAGCAACGTGTAATTAGATTTATCCAAATGCCACCCTGATGCCTGATCTTTATTTATTCATGCATCACCAGGGCATATCTTCCTAGCAACATAAAAGCACAGAATCTAGTTCAACAGATACGATAAGTGTAGAAAGAAGATCTAACCATAGGATGATCATTCTATGCTACAAGAAGCACTCTTACATATGCCAAGATGCATCAATATTTCAAAACTATAAACTTTAACAGGCAATCAAAGATAACATACCCGAGTCATTACATCTGCATTTGGATTCCAGTTGTTGAAGTCTCCAATTAATGCTGCGGACTGCAAAAGCATCCAATAAAATCCATAACAGTTTGAAGGAGGAATTAAAACTCCAGGTGTTCAGAGATCAAAGCAGTAATTGTCTCACAGTTTACAGACAAATGCACAAAACAGCCAAAACAAAGTTTTTTCTAGACTTTACTTAATTTGTAAGTAAAGATTGATTTACTGGGAGGGAGAAAGGAAATGAGGAAAGAGAGGCATAGACTGCTGCTTCACAAAACATATAAGGTATCTCCAGGTAAATTTGAAGTCGGCCTTTCCAATAGAATATTTTTCATACAATTTTTCTTCCCAAATGAATGCCTTTACTCCTTCAGGTGATTTGAGACCACTAGCACATTCGTTTGATCTAAATCATTAGTGTTATTAGTTCAGAAACTCATACAAATAATTATATGAATGTAATCTTAATAAAAATTACCAAGTTTGATGGAGAGCATGGTTCATTCATGCAACTCAAACAACTCCATTAATTCTATACTATACCCAAGAAAAATGAAAAATAAAGACAGACATCATTTTGATACACACTGATTGCATGAGCTGAAAACCTGGAAGAGTGCCCTTAAATAACCATGCTGAACAGGCTTTTAAAGATTTTACCCGAAGAATACAACTCTAGAAAAGAGAAATTAAAGAAAAAAATATCACCGGCTTCGATGTCAAGAATTAGGGTTAAGTATACCTTTGCTGCAGGTGCCCACTCTCTGTAAGCAATGCCTGTAGTGCTGCCAAAAAAAAACAATTTGCCTTATTATTAAGGGTTTGTTTATTTCAACAGAAAATGAAATTTTATGAAAAATGCTTTTATTAAAAAATACATTTCTAGAAAACGAATTGATTTTTTGTTGTCCGGACAACATAGAGAACATACTTTCCTTTGTTTGGTGTATAAAGGCAAAGTATTTTCTTTCATTGAAATTAAGATATCTCAAGCCACTCAATATTCAATTTGTTATTAGAATGTTTTTATGGTAGGAGTAAACAAATCTTTACTAGTAAAATTCAAAAAATTAAAGTGCATTTTGTATTACAAACAAAATTCAAAGAAAAATATTTCCCTTTTATCTTCATCATTTCTAGCATTCAATTGACTTCAGCCAAAATTGTTAACTACTTTTGCCAACTCTTGTTATTGTTTTAGCACTTTCTCAACAATCTTTAATAAAATTATTGAATATCTACATTTATGGAAATGGAAGGAAGAGAGATTGGGGAGGGAGAGAGAGAAAGGGGGGAGTGAAGGAGGGAGTGAGAGAAGGAGGGAATAGAGGGGGAGAGAGGGAAAAAGAAGAGAGAAAGAAAGAGATGAGAGATGAGACAGAAGGGGAGGGAGAGGGAGAGAGCGCCAAAGACAAGAGGTGAGACAGAGGTAGAAAGATAATAAGGGATAGAGAGAGAATGGAGAAGGAAGCAAAGTGGAGAGAGGATAGAGTGAGACTATATAATATATGGTGATTTGGGAAAGTGATTTCTTTTAATTAAAAGAGAAAGTCACCTTCTCCCAAATGCACTATCATTTTCCTTGATCAAAATCTACTTTCTGTTAACCAACTTTTAACTTTCCTTTTAGCTCCAACATAGGAAAGTTAGGAAAATAATTTTCAAAAAAGCATTTTCCTCTAAAACAAATATACCCTAATTCAAAATTGAAAATTCAATTTTTTTGGAGGGGTGATAGGACTAAAAACCTTAGCTGACTACTTGTACGAACTAATTTCTAGAAATACAGAAGTGCATAAACCAAAAAGGAATACAACCAACAAAACTGGCATATGCAACAACAACCAACCAATCAAGCCTTATCTTAGTGGACGGAGTCAGTTACACACAACACAAAATCAGCTATATTAAATTGGATCCACATACAGTAAGTCTAGTGTATTATACTAAAAGTTTGGGAGTACTACATGACATCATGAAAAAAGACATCATATCATATAAGGCCGCACATACCATTGCAATGAAATTAAGACTTTTAGTATCAATCATAAACATAATACAATTCTAATGACACAAATATAGATCTACTTTAACAATAAAGAGTACGGTTATTTAACTTCCTAAACAGCATTTAATTCTCCCCCAAATTGTAAACCTTGCAGGCTGACCTCAGGGTAAGTTGCAAAATTAAAAAAGGGATTGAAAATAATAAATTGATCTCTTTTGCATGATACATCAAGTCATAATAACTGTTAGAAAGTTACTTAGTGATTAGGTTATGATGTGGGCTTAGGTTATGTTATTGGCTTGCTCGTGGAGTGTTTAAAGTTTAGAGGTATTAGAGTCCTAGTATATTTGTGTTTCTTAGTAACTCCATAAATAGAGCATTACGGTTGAGTCTTATGTAATTCAACCGACTTATTGATTCTATAATAATATATCAATAATCCCTTCCTAATTTTCTTTAGCCTCTCTTTACTCCATCCTCTCTAAACCCTAATTATTTTCTCAACATGATATCAAAGTGGTATCATCCGCGTTGAGGCCTTGTAGATTATACTACTTCTTGCAACCTTAAATGAGGTTGAATTGCAATCATAGTTTTCGTATAAATTTAGGTTTATTTCTGTTCTGTTACCATGAAGTATTTGATTTTGTAATTGAAAAAAGAGTAAAAAATTGGGTTTGCATTTTAGTAGATGTTTTAGGTTTATTTACTTTTCATTATTAGTGCTGATTAAGTTTTGGTGATAGAAAAGAATAAAAAGGAAAAAACAACACATCTTAACTCACCCAACTCAGAAGTAACTCGATGTGACTCAGTGATGACTCATCAAGACTCGTTCTAACTCGCTATGACTCAGTAATACTCTTCTTAACCCAGCACCAGCTTGCCCAACTCGACTCTCACTCACCCAACTCAACCAACACTCCAAAGCAGCCGTCACAATAGCCATTATTGCGGTTGAAAATTTCTGTAGTTTGGCTTTTTTGGCTGATTTGTTACTGTTTCTGGTGCTATTTTTCCTTTTCAACTTGTTTTCTGGTGGATGTTTTACACTTTTTGGTGCAATTTTGATTGGTTTGCATCTGGATTGCAAAGTTTTGAGTGCTTTAAGTACTCGGTTGTGTGCCTTTTTTATTGTGTTTGTTGTTTTGGCTGCAAACTTGCGATCCTGATTGAAGTTGGCTCTGGCTGTCTTCTTTAATTTAGTTTGGCTTGATTTTGGGCTGTTCGGTGATAGGTTTGCACGATTTTGTGTGATATTTGGCTTTAGGTGCTGTGGATTTCTGTTTTCTCGTGGTTTGAAGGACTGCTTGGTGGTAATTTATGCTGGGCAAGTCTGATTTGGTGTTTCAGGTGACAGCTGGAGGCAGTTTGATGCTGAGGCATGGTTTGTTAGTTATTGGTGCAGCTTATAAAGAAAGGGGGTCTGTGTTTCAGCTTTGGCAAGCCAGATTTCTGTATTTAACAGGATTTATGTTGCTTTCAGACTGTGTCACATGATTTCGTCTGGGCAGAGTTTAGAATAAAATTTTAGGTATTTGAAATTAATTCTGAGACATAAGAAACACTGCTTGGTGCTTGGTTGGGTCTTTTCGGTATTCATTTGTGCAAGTTTGGCTGATTGCTTCTGGTTTTGTGCATTTTTTGTCTAAAAAAAGTTGGTTTTACAGTTGCTGCAAGCTGATTTGGTATTTTTAATGATTTGTGATATAGTATTGGTGTGAGGCAGCATAAGTTGCATTTTGCTGCAATTTAGTTGATTTTGAAGTATTCGGATTACATTTGGTTTTATGCACATTTGGGCAATTTTGGTTTTGGCATCTCCGGATGGTTGGAAGCACTGTTTGGCGTCACTTGTGTCTAAACAAATCTAATTTGGAGAGGTTATCCTCAATTTGAAGTGGTTTGCACCACTAGGTTTGGCTGCTTAGCAGTGGATTGGTTCTTAAGTTTTGTTTTTTTATTCAAGTGCATTTCTTACTCTGATGTCTTGAAGTTGGCCACAATGAACACAACCTAAGAGCAACACAGTTTGTGGTAGTGTTGGTGGTTTTGACGTAATTCCAACCATAGGTATTGATGGTTTTGAGGACCAACTACGAAGTTAAGGGAGCAGCTCAAGGGAAGCTAACAAAAGACTTCAAAAAGTTCTGTCATTTATGCTAAAAAGAACAACTGGAAGAAGGTCGAGGGAGCAACTATGGGTAGTTGGCTGATGACTTCTAAGAGTTGTATCTACCGAAGTTTTGGGATTGTTTTTGGGTTCGTGAGTGTTTGGGTTAAGAGGGAGTTGTTTGCCAGTTTTTTTTTTTTTTTTTTTTCAATTCGTTCATTAAGTTTGAATCCCTTCAAGTCTTTCTTTATAATCATGTTTTATTTTATTTGTGAGAGTTTAGATTTATGTAACGAGCTTAAATTTTGTAAGCTTCAGCTTGAGAGAGAGTGTTAGAAAGTTACTTAGTAATTAGGTTATGATGTGAGCTTAGGTTATGTTATGGTCTTGCTTGTGGTGCACCTAAAGTTTAGAGGTATTAGAGTCCTAGTGTATTTGTGTTTCTTAGTAGCTCTATAAAAATAAAGCATTAGGATTGAGTCTTATGTAATTCAGCCATCTTATTGATTCCATAATAATATAATAATGTTCTCCCCCTAATTCTCTTTATCCTCTCTCTACTCTATCCCCTTTAAACCCTAATTATTTTCTCAATAATAACACAAGGATGTTAGAGCACCAAAATCAACTATGCATTATGCACTTCTGTTTGAGCAATTGACACCATGGACGATCTGATTGACAGCACTCAATTCAACATACAAGTTGGGAAAAAAAATAATGAATTGTAGGAGACTTTAGTAATTGCTATGACCAGTCCCATATGACATTATGAGTGGGGAAGTACAAATGCAGTTTTAGGACAAAAAAAATAAAGATCAAGTTGAACAATCACAGGTCTTTTCCTTATTATTATCTATCACCTTGAACAGAGTTTGAGAAAGCTGTGCAAATTATCTGAACTAAGAATATATAATGACAAAATTAAAGTTCCTCCTTTAATTTAGTAATTATATTATGATTGCTTCATCTTTTGATTAATAATTGATTTAGAAATTATAATCATGTTAAGAATGTGGCACCAATAATTTTATACAGAAGAAAAGAATCAAATAGGCTTAAAATAATACCTGCGTGTGAAACCAAACTTTTCATAACCACGAGAGAATGCATCCAAACCACCTTCATACTTGTCAATTTTGTCACGCAATCTCCTGTATTGCCCATAACTGTATTCAAAGAAATGTGTTTTTCAACAACCAAACAAAAAGTAAAAAAAAAAACCATTATACATATTTGTGTTTTCATTATGTTAGTATCAAAATGGGTATAGCAGGCATTTAGGAAACACAAAAATAACATAACAATTAGTTAATAAATCAAGCTGATAAAAGCATAGAATTCAATTATCAAATCAGCAATGTAATTCACCAGGTTAAATTATTTTAAAAATAATTAATAAAATGCATTTAGAATTGAAATAATCATGACACCAGCAATAAAAAGGAATTCCTATAAACATGATATGTTACCTTCTTCTCAATCATATTCTTAAGAGTCAGTTTCCCAGGGACAACTGATTAACTGCCCCATTTTCATTGCTTTTCTGGTGTGAGACCCCAATTACCCCTGCTTGTGCTTATGAGTACAATAGTCTTTGACAATGTGTTTTAATGTAACCTCTTCCTTATGTGGCTTTAAGTTGAGAAAATTAGGCAACCCAAACTAGACAATAATATCAAGTATAACTTAGAAAATAGCCAGTTTATCTTGTCATGTGAAATCTCTTTCAACAAATTAAATTATAGCATAAAATAACGAATTTTAACAATACCATGAAATGTGAGTCATGCTTAGAATAGAAAATAAGCAGAAGAGATCACTACAAGTAAATGTTGAATGTGAGTGACTCAATTCAACCATTACTAACACCTAGCCTCTAGCATCACATACTAGCAACAAATTTTCAAGTCTAGAGTCCCCAACACTAAAGCCTAATAAAAAGTCTATTATTATGATTGCAATAACAACCCCATTATAAGAACCTTAAGCAGTAAATTGAGAATCCAAAGTTTTGCAAGCCCTAGTGCACTTGGTACTCTGTGTAGTTATTGCTTAATTTTAAAAGGGTGGAATTTAACTCACCGAAAATCAAGATGCTGATGGTGACCTTGCAAAAATGGATCAATTTCATATATTTTCTGCCCAGTGCCAGGCGGGGGGATGATCCTGGGCTTAACTTCATGGCTTTCTGCTTTTACTTTACTACTTGCATAAACCGTTGCCTTCTCTGGCTCAGCTAGAGCATTATCCTTGTCTTTCATGGTGGGATCTAAGTTTTGAAGGGCCTAAAACATGCATTATCCAAAGAAGATTTAACTAAACTATGATATCAAAAAAAACTATTGCTATTTGAGATTGATAATAGTTCCTTTGGGCCATTTAAGATTGATATATAAATATAAAAGAGAAAGCACAAGCATGAGTACAAGACTCTTATGCATTTACAGGAACACTATTTAGGGAAAACAGAAATATTGAATACCAGTAACATCCGCACTCATTGCCCAAGAAATTTAAGTATGACCACAAGCAAAACAATAGTAATTAAGGCCAGAGTGTTTGATGATATATAAAATTTCAAACCATTAACAATAGGCATGCAAACAATCAGTGCTCTATTAATCTAAACAAGGTAAACATCCTTAGGCAATTTATTCCACTAATCCAAGAAAGCCACAACATCAATATTATACAGAAGCTGTTGATAGACCCAATTTAATATTTCCCACAAATACCTTCAATCTTTTCTTTTTCTTTTTTCTACAGAAATATATTCTTACATTTTGTTTGTGCATAATTTACCATTGAAACTAGTTCCAATGTGCTATTGTGGTTATATTGCTACAAAACTCTCATTCTCTATTTTCTAACAGGATTTAGTTCAGTAGACAGGCAAAAAATATTTGGTCTACTAGTCTCAAATCTCGCCAAACATATCTGTACACTCTCTGCATATTATAGAAGGAAATTTCTTACATTCTACAGATGCCAATGATATGACATCATAACTACAACCCCAGCAGCAAAATGGCATACAAATGCATAATGGGCATGTAAAAGCAATTATTGCATAAATATATCTCACAAGGAGATGAATGAGAGTACCTGTGGAT
>JANHAO010024858.1:0-11497 GCA_026873985.1 Saraca asoca
AAAAATAAAGAAGAAAATAACAAAACAAAGTATGAAAAAGAAACATAACTAGAAATAAAACAAAGCAAACTAAAAAGCTTACCCCTCTATGCTTGAATCCTACATTATCCCCAATGTAGATAACACGTGTAAGTTCAAAAAGGAAGGGGTATGAGTTTTACCGCTCTATTAGTTTTTTAGTGGTGGTGGTGGAGGATGATATTGGCTTACATACCAATTATACATGTGTTGCATCATCTGATATATATTTTCTAGGATTGCTCTTTAATTTATTTGTTCCATTCTTTGATTCTTTAACTCTTCCTCAATTCGGTCGAGCCGCATATATGGCGACGCTTGATCTTCTGGTTGACCTTGGGAGGTTCCTAGAATGTTAGCTAGGGCCAGGAGTAGGGCCAAAAATCATCTTGCTGGGTAGGGGCCCAAAGCACAGCCATGGGCCTTAACACGGCCTAGCAGTGGTTGGATCTGTTTGAATTTTTTTTTTATTTTGCTCTTGTTGTTTTGTTCCTCGATTTTTTTTTTAAATAAATGAGAATGCAAAATAAAGCTTGGGTTCTCTCCCAAGAAGCACTCATTTTAAGTCATGAGCTCGACTCCTTTAGTGCCTTATTTGATTGAAGGGAGCTTAGAGAGAGTGTAAGTGGTTCTCTCTTCGATTGGTTCTCCTGCCAGATAGTGTTTAACACGCCAAATCTTCCTTCTTTTCTTGTACAGCTTCAGATCAGGGGAAGGAGGTTTCAATTCTGCCCTTGGGATTTCATCTTCCTCCATAATGGTGTGCTTTGGCTTTGCTTTCAATTTTTCAAATTTAGTTTTTGTAGGAGAAATAAGCTTTTCACCAGGCAGCTTAGCACACAAATTAGCTTCAATATTTTTATCATAGTTAGAAAGGCTCTTTATATGGTGAATGTTAGGTGGATAAGTAGAACTAAGCTTCTTAGTGTGTCCTTTCTTAAATTCCTCAACTGAATCTATTTTGCAGCATAGTTCCTTAAGAGGGGGCAATTCATAGTAGGAGTCAAAGTGAATTCTGCAATGAAGTATACTAAGGCTTACCCTTTTATTGCTAGTTTTGGCTTATACTTGATGTCAAACTTGGCGAGCTCGACTACCTGCTTGAGTAGATAACCTGAGGCATCCATCTTCTGCAAGATCTGCTTTAGTGTGAATAATGTGAGCTCCTCAATGCTGTGTGACTAAAAGTAAGGTCTCAACTTCCTTGATGCAATCATGAAGCAATATATAATCTTCTCCATTAGTAAGTACCTTGTCTCGGCATCTAGTAATCTTTTTCTCATGTAATAGACCAAAAATTATGTTCAACCTTCTTCTCATATAAGAGCTGTACTAAGGGCATGTTGAGATACCTCTAAGTAAACAATGGGTTTCTCGCCATCCTTTGGTTTGGACAAGAGTAGAGCTTGGCCCATGTATTCCTTTAGTTGTTGGAAAGTGACCTCACATTGCTCAGTCCATTCAAAATGTTTTGCCTTTTTTAGTGCATCAAAGAAGGGGATGCACTTGTCTGTTGCTTTTGAGATGAATCTACCAAGTGTTGTGACTTGGCCATTAAGGCTCTGAATATACTTGATTCTAGTAGGGGTCCTTATGTCAACAAGTGCTTTGATCTTTTTAAGATTTGCCTCAATTCCCCTATTATTGACCATGAAACTGAGGAATTTTCATAAAGCTACCCCAAATGCACACTTGTGTGGATTCAACTTCATTCGATATTTTCTCAAAATTTCAAACATTTCCCCAAGATCGTGCATATGGTTGGTGACCTACTCAAACTTTACTAACATATCATCTACATACACCTCCATTATTTTTTTCAATCTGTTCCTTGAACATCATGTTTACTGGCTGCTGATAGGTTGCCTCTATGTTCTTCAGTCCAAAGGGCACTACCTTATAACAATACAGCACATGGTCAGTGATAAATGAGGTGTGTTCTTCATCTTGTGGGTTCATAGGGATCAATTATATCCCGAATAAGCATCCATGATGCTAAGAAGTTGATGACCGATAGTTGCATTTGCGAGCTAATCAATCCTTGGTAGGGGAAAACTATCCTTAGGGCATGTTTTGTTCAGGTCCATAAAATCAATGCAAGTTCTCCACTTTTCATTCTTTTTTTTCACTAGCATAGGGTTAGCTACCTAGGTCAGGTAGTGGGCTTCTTAGATAAACTTATTAGCTAGAAGCTTATCCACTTCTTCTTTAAGAGCAATATAACACTCAACAGTCATGGGTCTCCTTTTCTAGCACACTGGCTTATGGCATGGGTCGATGTTAAGCTTGTGTGATATGATTTTGGGGTCAATCCCTATCATCTCTTTATGGTTCTAGGCAAAGATGTCTGGGTTCACCTTAAGGAATTTAGCTAGCTGGGTCTTCACATCTTGAGATAAGTTTTTTCCTAACTTGAGGTATCTTTTAGCATCTGCCTTACTGACTTATACATTTTCAAGTCCCTCGACTGGACTAGTAGCCCTATCAGTATCACCTCATGGGGGTTGAGGTCATAGTTGACCTCGATTGTGCTTCCAACTCATTGTTCTCCCCCAGATACTATATTAACCTTTATTCCCTTTCACTCCCAACTTAATTGCATTCTCATAGCAGTGTCTAGCTTTATATTACTCTCCTTACAGGCATCTAACTCCGTTGGGGTTAGTAATTTGATAGTGAGTGTCCTAGTTGATGTGACCATATCCAGTCATTCATTATAGGTCACCCTAACACCATATTATATGCTGAGGGATAATCTATAATAAAAAAATCTGCCTAGACAATGGCTTGGTGGTTTGAATCTCCTAAATTAAGAGGAAGCTTAATCTGCCTCACTGGTAATATTACATCTCTTGTGAAAACATAAAGGGGCTCTGAGGAAGGCTTTATCTAGTTTGAGCTCAGACCCATCTGGTTGAAACATTCCTTGTATATAACATTTATCGAGTTATCAGTATCAATCATTATCTTTCACACCTTGGCATTGCCTATTCTGGCTCGGATGACCAGTACGTCATTATGGGGAGAGCATACTCCTTGTGCATCTTCATTTGTGAAAGTGATGCTATTTGAGGTCATCCTTGCTTTCTTAGCAAGTCTCTCAAATTTACCATGACCTGTAAGCTGGATGTGGTTTGCCTCCCACACATAGCATTCATGCAATCTATTTAAGGAACCTACAATGTGAGGTCTACCATGAATGGTGAATATTGTTCTCACTGTGGGTGCCTCTTCTTATTCTAGAATTTGATGGTGCCACTAGTGTGTTGGTTGTTTAGACTGCTGAAGTTGTTGACCTATAAGTCATACCACGTAATCTCTTAAGTGACCTCTCTTAATTAGATCCTCAATTGCATCCTTGAGTGCCCAACAGTCTGAGGTACTGTGCCCAACTTCATTATGATAGGTACAAAACCTATCCTTGTTCCTATGTCTATTGGGAGTCTTTATGGGATTGGACTTCCCGAAATCCTCCCTATCTTTCTCTATTGCAAAGATCCTTTCTTGACTATCCAATTGGATGCTGTAGTGATTATGGTGACCTTAACACTGAGGTCGCTCACTTCTAGCCTTTTTTACAGGTTGATAATCAGAGCTGCCCTTCTAAATTTCTTTGTCATTTATGACATTATTCCTCTTTTTACTCTGATTAGAGCTGTTCATTTCGTCCTTTTGATTGGACTTTCTTAGGCCAAAAGTTTCTTTTCACCTAATTTCTTTGGTAGCTTGCTCATAGAACTTAGCTAAATCTCTAACTGGGGAATAGTATATTCTTTTGTATAGCTTACCATCCTTGTGTAGTCCTGCTAAGATCATTGTTAGGATGCTCTCATTTGAGAGGCTTTCTATGTTATTGACCTCCTGCCTGAAACAGGTGATATAGTCTTTCAATGACTCAATCTTCCATTGAAAGACCATTATGAGGTGGCAAAATGGTATGAGCTGCCTTCTTAATGCTCTATGTTGATTGATGAATCTTCTATAGCATTCTTCCTAATTGTGAATGCTGCGAGTTGGGAGACTCCTAAGCCATGTCTGGGGTATGTCTCCAAAAGTGGCTGGGAAGATACAACACCTGACTAGAGAATTAGTCGTCTATAGATCCATCTGAACATTGAATGCGGCCAACTAGTCGTACAGGTCACTGTCACTATTATACTTTGGGATTGTAGGGATTTTAAATTTATAAGGGAGAGGCTCCGTCTCAATTTCTCTAGTGAATGGTGTCCTTTCCTTATAACAATCTTGACTATTCTGAGCTCAACGGCACTCCTATAATTGTTTTACCCTCTGAACTAGCTCCTTTACCACTGGGTTTTATGTCTCAGATTGTTGGCTAGAAGATCATTGGCTTCTTTTGCTTCCCTAATCATAGGAGTAGCAATCTGAAGTATGTCCCTGGTTGGTCCTGTTTGAGCTTTCTACTTGATGTGAACTCTCACGTCATCGATTATCTTGATCTTCACATGCTTGGTGGACTTTCAACCTTGTTTATACATTGGAGGAGTGAGCTAAGTCAGTGCGCTGGTGCATTTGTCTAGTTGGCCTCTCCTCCTAAGCTCCTTGCTATGGTTGTCGAAGCTCTCCTCTAGGCATAGTGGCTCCAACTTGGTTTTGCATGCCTTGAGTCTGTGCTTGTACCTGTGCTCTAACCACACTAGTCATCTCCCTCACTGTGTTCTCTAGTGCCTCCCGACGCTGTTGCCATGTTTGCATTCCATCAGTCCTAAGAATAATAACAACAGGCTGGTGATGGGTTGTTGGAGGCATGCCGGCAGCAATACCTGTGGTGGGGGTAGCAGAAGTGTCTGCTGTGGGGAGGACTAGTTCCTATCATTGTTCTACGTGCCCTTCCAACTGGTCAATTGGAGCATCAGAACTCCTGGTGATTCTTCCTCTAGCCATTATAGTTGAACAAAAAATCTACCAAAAAATTAAGCAGAATATAGTTTACGCCCTCCTTCTAGTGCCAAAATATTGACATATAAATTTAGTCAACCTAAGTTTGGTAACCTTAAACTACTAACTAATAATGTAAAAGAGAGAGAGAGAAGAGGGACGAAGAATAGGGGGACACCAGAAGTTTTTAATGTGGTTCAGCCGAGTATAATAGTTACGTCCATAGTTATGATATTTTCTCTGTCTATTTTGATAGAGTTTTCATATCTGTTGGGTGTTTGATCTCTATGCTTTTACAGAGTTACAAATTCTCTCTAGAGTATCTATTTTTCTCCAAGAATTCTCTCTGCTCAAGATGGGCTCTTACTTTACAGTGACTTCAACCCCTATTTATAGTTATTGGGGTTTATAATCTTAACATAGCCCAGAAAAGGAAAAATAATAAATAATGACAAGTTGATTCCTGTAAGTTGACGTCCACAAGCGGATTTATACAAGTTGGTCTCTCCTCAGGTTTAACCACAATGAGTGAGCTTTGATCTGCGGGCTAAACCTCAATGTGTCTCAATCAAAGAGCTAGACCTGACAACCTGAGGTTGCTACTGACCCTTGACCAGTGATTTGAGCTCACATTTGGCGATTTGATGCCTTGCTTTAATGACCTCAATTTCAGTTAAGCTGGGCTTTTATTTGTTGGGCCTGTCCGTTGAGCTTTTACCAGCCTATTTGCATAGTTCCAAAAATACTCACAACACCTATAAATATGTTGCTTGTGATTAAAAAAACCATCAAGTGGAACAAAAGGTATTAAGATTCGGGACATAGCTTAGAAGACATTTTGCACAATTAAAGATTTTTACAAATTTTAAGCATCAATACTTGATCAATAATGTTTGGAAATATGCAATGTAATTTCATTGCAAATATAATTTGGCTTTATTTTGCTTACATTAGTTTGTTTGATTAGTTGAGATTGAATACCAAATTAAGCAAAAATTTACTAAATTCTCTCAGCAATAATTGTTTAGTTGAATACTTCAGCAACTAATTCTATTTTAATGAGATTTTATTAGACAAATATATCTAACATTATCTCTATTTTTTGGGAACTTGTATATAGAAATTTTATATTATAATCAAGCACAATTTTGAAATTATACATAATTTTAACATTTTGTAATAAAAATTTCAAATTCTTAATTAAATTCAATACTCAAAATAAAAAATTATTCAAATAATATAAATTTAATATTTAATAGATTTATCTCTTAAAATTCAACGCCTAATTTTAGTGCTAAAAATTTTAGTGTAATCAAACACAACCTTAATCACTTCTTACGTTCAGGTAGTCCTTAGGTGGCAGGAGCTTTGAAAATGCTTTTGCTCTTCTGCAATTACATCCCCTCTCACCATGTCAATGCAATCACCTCATACATTGGTGGTAGGAGCTTTAAGAATGTTTCTTACCCTAGCTTTTGTAATTCGTTAATTACATTTCCTCTCTCCCTCTCCTTCATACCATGTTAATGCAATCACCTTCTACCGAATTCAGGCTCTCCATTGGTGAGATTTGCAAATATAGATGAGGATGAAGGTTATTTCTTATCGTAATTTGTTATGAGTTGGAAATCTCTCTCTCACACACAAAATCATTAAAGCATAACTGACGCGGTTGTTAATCTAGACCAAAAAAATAAATAAATAAAGTTTTATTCATGATAACCATTTTTTATTATACACTAAAAAAGGACACAAATACTCATACATGTAGACTTGTCTATGATATTGGTAAGAGAAAAACGGTTGATCTTATTAGTTAGTACAAATGAAAATACTAATTATATGATTTTCAAATGAATCTTTTTTTTTAAGAAAAAAATCATAAATTGCTAGATGATAATCCATATATATTTCAAACTAAGCAACTTCTTTAACACGTATATAAAATATGATTTTAAACTGCAGTTTAATTGGTTGTAAGCCTAACTATTTGTGTTCTATAATGCTACATCTATGTCCATTTTTCTTACATTCGATAAACCTCCCTCCTTTCTAATACATTGATTACCCTTAATTGTAATCAATAAAAAAAAAAGGATGTAAATTAGATACAGAGAAAATTGACGGAAGAGTATAGCATTCTGATATGTATATTCTTTTAAAATTTGTAATATATTGAATATTATCAATTCTTTTCTGAAATCTATGATGGTGTTAGCCACTCGTTACAAAATTTTCCAAACAAGCACACTTAAAGTCGAAACAAAGCTAAATGAAACAAATCAAGTAATTAACAAATGCAATTGAAGTGAACAGTTTCAGGCATGTGAGTAGCAGTTATCTTATCACTCCTTATTTATTCTATTTTTAGTTTCCTTTTTCTTGTCTATATTTCTTTTAGAGCACATGTCCATTTTCATTAGAATCAGTTTTCGAGAGCAATTATTGAAGAAAACTACCTGTGGTTCTTATAAATGGGTCATTAACACACTAAGAGAAGGATCCTTTTTTTTGGGTCTAAAAACTTACTCAAACACACTCTGTGCTTTTTGTGGCACTCTTCTACATAATTCAACACTCTATTGAACTTTATAGCTTTGAAGAACTCCCCCGATCTAATGATTGTAACTTCATGAATCATTGTTTTGCCTTTGATGTAAATCACAACCATTTGGAGTGAAGATCTCTACATATTTTGTTATTTCCAGCTATATTATTTCATCCAAATTTTTCAAAAGATTGGAATCTCGCTTGTTTTCTGTGGAGTACTCATCTTGGATTCAAAACTGTTCAACCTATTAAATTTGGCTCAAAACAAATAGACAAGCCTGGTGGGATACAGCTAAGGTATTTCCAGTCTATGATCTTATATGATCCTTAGAAGTGGTACTATTTTAATATGTAATTCTGAAAAAATGTCTATTGTGAGTTCTTAGAATGGCCCTTAAAATGAAGAAAGGCCTATCAATAATGAAAATGCTAGTAACGTTGGTTCTACTAAAAAAGTGGTTGTTAATAACTAGAATAATTAAAATAATACATAGAGAAACAACCAAAAGTAGATCAAAACAAAAGAAACTGACAAGAAACATCCAAATAGAAATCGAAATAATACCAACAATTCGGCTGGCAATAGACCACAAGACAATAATGGACCAATACTAGGGGACCAATGCCTTATGGCATGCCATATTTCTTGCAAATGGACTGAAGTTACCATGGAAATCTATCTAGTCTGAGTCCTAAAAATGTTGTTATTTTTCAATAGCAAATGGATGAAATTAATTATGATATGGTCCATATGATGTTGCAATAGATTGCGACCATACTTCAACTAATACTAGAAAATAATATCTTAAGTCAACAAAAAAAATGAATCAACACTAGAAAGATTAGAAGTCCATCTAAGCAATAATCAGACTAATAACAATGATTGAAATGTTGATAATGATGATTACAATAATCATGATGATGGAACAAGGCATGAAAATGCCAAAAATGAAGAACCTGAAATGGAATAACCACAGTATGGTCAAATTAGAATACTTCAACATAGGGAGGAAAGGATTTGGAATGGTAACCAAATCAATGATATTAGCAAGTCCTGGTAAATCTAATCCTAATCAAGCTTTTTTTTATAAAGATTGGAACAAAATATCCAATTCTTGGTCAAATAATTATTGAACTAAATAAAAAGACATACTATTTATCTTAATTATAAGGGTGCGTTCCTAGAATAGATAAATCAGATAGAGCCCCTGAGAGGTTTAAATTGTCAAAATTTACCAAATTTTCTAGCGAAGATAATCAGTTAATGATTGAACACATAGCTGGATTCGTTGTGGAATGTCGAGAGTCAGTGGGGAATGAATACTTGAAAAGGAAGTTTTTCCCCTTATTTTTAACCAAAACTACTTTCGCTTAGTATTCAGGCTTATCACCGAATTCTATGCATTCTTAGGCACAATTAGAAAAATTGTTCCATGATCAATTTTGTAGAGGTGAGATGAGGATCGGTCTAACTGATCTACTGAAAATAAAAAAGTTGCCTATGAAAAGTATTGATGATTACCTATCCAAGTTTTGATAAATGAGAAGCTATTTTTTCACTCAAATAGCAAAATATGAGATAGTTAAATTCCTACAATAGGTTTTGATTTTGCAAATACAAAAAGGCTTATCAATCATCATCTAACTGACATGTCTCAATTGGCCAAAAAAGTAAGGCAAGTTAAGTAATTTCATAGAGAAAAAAAGAGGAAAATTAAGAAATTCCCATTCAGAATAGAAAAAGTAGCCTATGCAAAAGAATAAGAAGAAATAAAGGATGAAAATGAAATTATTTAGCTGAATTAAAACCTGGTCCTTTGTGTGTTTGTCCTTTGCAAAAAGATAAGAGATAAGATGGACAACATAAACAAGAAAAATTATTCTTTTGACATAAATAAGGTAGATCAAATTTTCAATAAACTATTAAAAGATGAACAAATAAAATGGTCATATGGCCACTATATTTTGACTAAGTAAGAAGTCAAAGATCAAAAATACTACAAATGTCATAATATGTTTGGCCATACTACTAACAATTGTGTACGTTTCAAGGATATGATTGAAAAAGCTATCAAATAGGAACGTTTTAAGTTTGCAGATAAAGGGAAAAAATGATTATAGACAAAAAACCATTTTCCAACAAGTGTAAATTATGCCAAAGCCTCAAAATCAAACAAAGTGAATGTAGCCGAGGTGAACATGGTAACCATCATTGAATATGACCATCCTTTGTATGCACCTTTCATACTTGAAGCCTATCCAAAAAAAGGTGAATAAAATTTAAAATTTTTAAGAAAGATCGACGTCGAAGGCGAGATAGTAAAAATGTGTACCCGATGCAAAAGGTATTATGATGAGGTAAAAGTCTTACTTGCCAATTTAAGGGAATAGGATCAAATAAACCCAAAAGAAAAAGAAAAAGTAAAAAAAAAACTGTCTTAGCTATGTAAAAAGGTATAATTGTCAGGAAGGAAGATAAAAAGAAAGACAAAATAAGGAAGGTCAAAAGGAAAAAGGATATGAAAGAGAATGTGGTCTTAAAAAAAATTAACTTTGGCTATCAAAATCAACTAAAAAAAGGGGAGAAAAATTATTTTGATTGAACTAGAGTACCTCCAGAGGACATACCAAAAGAAAAGTAGCTAACTAATGAGCCATAATTAAGTAAAAGACGAGCATGGAAGCCCCGAATCCTAAAAGGTAGAACAAGTGGTACAATCCTAATTACCAACCTCCACTTTTGATGAGAACATAAAAGCATTAAATGCAAGACAAGCCATTTTTAGGAGCAAACAAAAGATAGGTTATTACATTAACCAAATACCATCAAGTCTTGAAAAGTTAAGTAGCACTAAGAAAGAAGAATAAAAGATGAAATTTGCAAAATATTTGAAAACTAAAGGTCAAAAATGGAAACTAACATGATGTGTTTTGCAATAGTCATATTAGATGAAAATAGTCATATTAGATGAAAATATTTGTGCTTTCTTCAAGAGATCGATAGAATAAATGAGTGGTTATCTGTAACCTTTGCACATAAAAGCACATGTTGATGGACAACGAATAAACCATATCTTGATCGATGGTGGTGCTTCTATGAATTTAATGCCAAGGCTAACTTTCATCAAATTTAGAGAATTTGCCAAAGATTTGGTTCCATTAAACATTGTGATGTCAAATTTTAATGCAAAAGTGTCAGCATCAAGAGGAGTGGTATTAATTTATAACCTATTGTTAAGTCAAGATTGGATCCTATTGACGTCAAATTTTGGTAATGGTCCAAGCTTTGGCCAACGGGGGATTTTTCAGGATTTTTGACCTTTATCCAGTTCAACATGGTAAAAATGACAAGAACTACAAAGAAGAAAGGAAGGGCAAAAGGAAAACATAGGATTTAATGTGGTTCGACTAAATCCAGATATCACTGGACCCTACGTCCATAGTAGCGTGTTATTGAGATAGTATTTCTATAGATTTATAGTATTAAGTTTCTGTTGTAGTAGAGTTTCTCCTATGTTCCCCAGATCTTTCTCTTGCAGAGGGTTCCTTCCTCATATTTATAGAGGAGAGGAGGTTAAAATAGTAATTACATATGTAGTAAATATATTACATCAATATTTAATGTAGAAGATAGAATATACAGACTAAATCTCTTCTTTTGGTGACTGTAGATTACCTTTTGCAGATGGGTCTCGTTTGTTTGCTGGGGAAGGATATGACTTGGTCTCCTATCTGGCAAGCTTTATGTCGTTAGCCGCACTTCATTGGCCAGGTTGTTTGGCCTAGGACATGCTTGTCTTTAGGATGGAGGGGTTGAGCTTGCTCTCTTACGCACAAGCTTGAGGTGACGAGGTCGCCTTGCGACACAATCTGATAACTAGCAGGCTCATCCAGAACGAGCCAGTTTTCACATATAACAGATCCATATCCTGACAGACTTTTTTTATGAAGGTTCCATCTAAATCAAGTTACAACCTATTATTAGGTCAAGATTGGATCCACACGATTGGTGTTATACCTTTGACCACTC
>JANHAO010024859.1:0-11495 GCA_026873985.1 Saraca asoca
AGGGTGGTGATGGTGGTTTATAAGCCTGGGGGCTCTCCCCCCTAACAGCCTGGCTTTTGGGGTGTGGTTCTCCCCTGGGCTTGTAGACCCTGGCGTTAATGTTAGGGCATATAAGTCCAGGGGAGAACCCACCCCAAAAACTAGGCTATTAGGGGGGAGAGCCCCCAGGCTTATATACCACCACCACCACCCTTTTCTGAGTGATGTGGGACTCTAACATTACACCGTCTTTGGAAACCTGACGTCCCGGTGGCTGCACTCTGCGACGCTTCACTCGCCTTGCGGTCAGCCCTTCCGCAGGTAGCCCTTTCCGTACCGCCAGCACCAACTTTGATACCAATGTTAGGGTATATAAGTCCAGCGGAGAACCCATCCCAAAAGCCAGGCTATTAGGGGGGAGAGCCCCCAGGCTTATATACCACCACCACCACCCTTTTCTGAGCGATGTGGGACTCTAACAGATTAGTGGTGGTTTCCGGTGGTGTTACTGATCGAAGCTTTGGCATAGTACAATCAAGTTCACTATTTTTTTGTTTTAGAATGTGTTGTGGGGATTCTTCGGATAGATAGTGAAAGGCCCAGAAGGAAAAGGAGTGGCTCAAACTAAGACAAGGCGGCTGGGGGGCTTGCAGCAGGTCGCCAAGCATGCAGTTGCGAAGCTCCAGATGATAAGGACGCTGGCGAGCTCTCTTCCGTGCCTGGGGAACCAATCAAGTACTTGACGGGCGTCGCCTAAAGCACTCTATCAGCCTGTAGCCCCTAAAGATCCAACAATGATTTGTCCAGCATTTATTACTTGCTGTCTAACATTTAATGCTTGTATAATGTAATCATAGTTGTATATGAATAAACTGATATTATCTATTGTAATCCCTCCCCATGAAAAAGGCGGGGATGGGAAGGCTATAAAAAAGGCAGAAAAAGATAGAAACCAGATAGAGAGACTCTTTCTGGTGATTCCATTGTAAACTCCTTTGAAGAAGATAATGCTACTCACCATAGACGTAGGGGTCTGACAGACTTTGGCCGAACCACGATAAAAATTCCTTCTTATTCTCCCCTGTCTTCCCTTGAATGTTATTACAAATCCGCATGCATCAGTCAATAGAACAGCAGCTCGGTCTCTTGAACCCTTTGTTGACTAAATATCAAAATCGACTGTCAACATTTTGGCACGCCCGGTGGGATCGACTGCTTACACATCCTTCACAATGGCAAGGGATAGAACAACCAGGAGTTCAGGTGCCTCCAATCTACCAGGTGGTCATGGTAAAGGATGATGAAACGCACCTGAGGAAGAATACCCAATCTTGGCAAGTACTTCTTCTGCCTTCCGAAGGCGAATAGAATGCAGATGCTACGCCAACGTCAAGAAGTACTTAAGGATACGGTGAAAAGGCTCGTCGACATGATCGAAGCACTAACCTGGGCCCACATCCAGAGGGTCAGAGAGCAGGACAAGGATACCCCTGCTGCTGAAGTGGCCAGACGGTCGCAGGCAAAGACGCCAGCATGAAGACAGCAGCTGGCCGAAGAAGAAATTCAAAAGGCCAACTCAAATCTTTCCTCCAACCTGAGGTCAGAAGAGGGAGGACGATAGGCTCACAAAGAGAAAGGGAGCCAGCAGGTTAAAGACCCGCACTATGTAGAAAGCTCGAGGGTGGATCACGATGACGTCCAAAATCAACGGCCCGAAGCCCAAGGTCAAATGATCTAGGAGCTGTTATAGAGGGTACAAAAATTGGAGAAAAGCCCTTCAACCCAGGACCAGTTGGGCCATTATGAGGGCAGAACTCCGTTGTCCAAAGAGATCAACATGGAACCTTTTCCCCGACACTTCAAGGTGCCATCGATCTTGCCGTACGATGGAAGAAGCGACCCTTACGACCACCTGGATGCCTTCGACATCCAAATGGACTTACAAACCAGCAACCCCTTGGTTAAATGTCGGGTCTTCCTAGCCACCCTCAGGGATGTGTCGAGGGGATGGTTTAAGATCCTTCCAGCCCATAGTATTAGCAGCTGGAAAGAATGCCAGAGGAAGTTCCTAGACCAGTATGGGGCCTTGAAGAAACAACTTGCGCCACCCTGCCACCTAGCCACGATCTTCCAAAGAAGGAATGAGTCACTGAAGGATTACATCTCCAGATTTTGATGTGAGGTTAGTAATGTGGAAAGTCCTTTTGATGATGACATTTTGACTGTAATCTCAGTCGGACTTCGTAGAGACGAAAAGTTATACGAAAATATATACAAATCTCTAGTAAAGAGCTTATGGGAGTTCTATGAGCGGGCCACCAAGGAGATTCGGTGGGAAGAAACTTTTGGCTTAAAAGGATTTGGGCAGAAGGCTGAAACTAGCTCTTCAGCTTCTGGTAGGGGGAAGAAAAGAGGAAGCCATAGTAAAGACCGGGCAAATCAAGTCAATAACGTGGGAGTGCAACCCATGAAGAGACCCAGGGTAGAGCGATCCGAACCCCGAAGCCACTATAGTAACTATAGTGCCCTAACTGACACTTTGGAGAGAATATATATCACAGAAAAGCATCGGGAGAACTTTGGATGACCAAAGCCACTGCTAACTCCCCCGAAGCAACGGGACCTAAGCAGGTTTTGCGCCTATCATAATGATATAGGATATACAACCTCTGAATGCAAATCTCTTAGGGACATGATCGAAGATCTTATCTGAAAGGGCCGCCTAAGAGGTGATGTGGCACGACCCTCAAACCGTCAATCTCTGCCACATGCGACACAACCACTTTTTGGCGTTGAGCAAAAACAGACAGCGGTGGTCAAAACCATCTACACGATCCATAGGGGGCCACATATTACTGGGGCCTCACATAGCTTACGGGAACGATATGTATGGAATGCGAGCAACATTTTGTCTAAAGGCAACGAGCACGACAGGCTCACCAAAAAGGCGAAGATGGCCTCTAGGTCTATCACTTTTGTAGATGATCACTAGCGGGGGATCCAGTCTCCACATAACGATGTCATTGTCATCAGGGCTAAGGTCGGTAATGCCGAAGTGAGAAAAATTATGCTGGATACTGGTAGCTCGGTCAACGTCATGTATAAGGGATGTTTTGACCGAATGGGACTAAATCGAAGCAACCTTGAATCCTCACCCAACCCTCTCTTCGATTTCATCAGCGATACGATATTCCCTGTGGGACGAAATAAACTCCCCATCACTTTGGGAGATGAAGACTGCCAATCTACCATCTTGACCGATTTCTTAATTGTGGACTGCCCTTCGGCCTACAACATAGTCTTAGGGTGACCGACCATGAATGATCTAGACCTGATTGTCTCCACAAGGACTTTAACTGTCCATTTTCCCATGGTGAACGGCATCAGATGCGTGAAAGGTGAGCAATACACGGCCCGGAGTTGCTATGAAGACGCCATTAAGGTCAGGGACAAAGGAAGAAGGATGGACGTAACTTCTAGTAAGGAGCCTTAAGCTTTGAACTCAATCGAGGTAAGTCACAGCCTTGACCCGCGAGATTGGGAAGCAGAGAAAGAAATCGGACCAGTTGAAGAACTTGAAGAGATCGAGGTCAGCGAGGCAGGGGACCAACGACGACTCAAACTTGGGGGCAGTTTATCTCTCGACGTAAAAAGCCAACTAATGAACTTTCTCAGGGCAAACATAGATGTCTTCGCTTGGAGCCATGAGGATATGGTGGGAATCGATCCTAAAACTGCGTCGCACAAGTTAAATATTGACCCCCTCAATCAGCCGGTAAGGTAAAAAAGAAGGCCCCTAACTATAGAACGCTCATGCACCCCAAGGGAGGAAGTGGAAAGGCTACTGATGAACGGGTTCATCCAGGAGGCTCATTACCCAGTCTGGGTAGCCAACCCCGTCTTGGTCAAGAAGAAGGACGGGAGATGGAGGACATGTATTGACTTCATGGATCTCAATAAAACCTGCCCAAAAGACAGCTTCCCTCTACCAAGAATTGACCAGCTCGTAGATGCCATGGCCAGCCATCAGCTCCTCAGCTTTATGGATGCCTACTCCGGGTATAATTAGATACCCATGGAACCACGAGATGAGGAGTACACGTCGTTCATCACGGATAGAGGGCTATATTGCTATAAGGTAATGCTCTTTGGACTTAAGAATGCCGGAGCGACTTACCAGTGGCTGGTCAATGCAATGTTTAAAGATCAGATTAGGAAGACCATGGAAGTCTATGTAGACGACATGCTTATCAAGTCTAGGCAGGTTTCTGACCACATAAAAGACCTGGATGAAATGTTTCAGATTTTGAGAGGATACCAGATGAAGCTGAACCAGTTGAAATGTGCTTTTGGAGTAGCTTTGGGAAAATTTTTGGGGTTCATGGTGAACAATAGAGGCATAGAGGCTAACTCTGAGAAAATAAAGGCGCTCATAGATATGAGGTCACCTAGCGAAAAAAAGGACATCCAAAGCTTGATCGGACGGATCGCAACCCTGAGTAGATTTGTGTCCAAAGCAATGGACTAATGCTTGCCATTTTTTGAAGTCTTGAAAAAGGCGAAGCATTTCGAATGGACGGAAGAATGCGAAGCTACTTTTTCATCTTTAAAAGAATATATGGGTCGGGCCCCTCTTCTTTCTAAACCACAGGAGGGCAAGGGGCGAAAATGGCTATGTACCTATGGAAGGTGCGAGAACTGCTCCACACGTTTTGAAGACATAAAATCAGCCAGGTCCCTCAAACTCAGAATGCACACGCGGATGCTCTAGCCCACCTAGCTACGGCCAAGGATGCAGAGTTCATGGGCACGATCCCTATAGAAGTCCTGTTGTTTCCCAGCATAAAACCGAAAAATGATGTAACGACAACCGCTCCAATGCATGACTCATGGATGAGCCCCATCGTGAAGTATCTCCAGAACAGTGAACTCCCTGAAGATAAGTTAGAGGCATGCCGCATCCGATTCTGAGTTGCAAGGTACTGCATCATAGACGATGCGCTCTACAGAAGGGGTCTCTTGGCCTCGCTCCTTCCCTACATCGATGGTTCCGAGTGTGACATCATTTTGAAAGAAATACATGCTGGGCACTGTGGCAATCACGCTGGGGGCCTGTCATTAGAACAAAAAGTTCTTCGGCAAGGCTTCTTCTGGCCAATTGTAAAATAAGATGCCATCAGCCTCGTTAAGAGATGTGACAAATGCCAAAGGTTCGCCAACATTCCTCAAGCTCCTCCAGCCTGCCTCCAACAAATGATCAGCCCATGGCCCTTCACAATTTAGGGGATCAACTTAATAGGACCTTTCCCCACAGGTCGCGAGAATTGCAAGTACGCTGCAGTCACTGTGGATTACTTTACCAAGTGGGCAGAAGCAAAGGAATTGACCCAGATTTCTTCCTCTGAGATACAAAAGTTTGTTTGGAATAATATCATCTACAGTTCGGTGTTCCCTAATAGATAGTGTCAGATAACGGGATGCAATTCACCAATGAGCAATTCATCCAGTTCTGCGATGACCTTGGGATCTTAAAGAGTTTTTCATCAATAGACCACCCTTAAACCAATGGGCAAGTAAAGGTAGTCAATAAGATTATAAAGTAGATCCTAAAAAAAAGGCTAGAGATAAAGAAAGGGGCATGGGTGGACAAACTGCCAATAGTATTATGGGCTTATCACACCATGACTTGTAACTGCACGGGAGAAACTCCTTTCTCGATGGTCTACGGAACAAAAGCTATGCTGCCAGTTGAGTTCGAGGTCACCTCACACCGAAGAGCCACCTTCAATGTAAAGGAGAATGATTAGCTACTCTCAGCTAGCGCTGACCTCGTTGAAGAAAAAAGAGACGAGGCGTGTCTTAGAATAGTGACCTACCAGCAGAGGATAGCTTGATATTACAATCGGAAGGTGTGGATTCGAAGTTTCAAGGTAGGTGACCTTGTCCAACCAGGAAGCCGTGATCCCAGGGATGGAATGCTAGGACCAAATTGGGAAGGTCCATATATTATAAAAGAAAGGCTGCAAGCCGGGGGATATCACCTCACCAATATCGAAGGAATGGAACTTCCTTGGGCCTGGAATGCTAAACATGTCCGGCCCTATTATCAGTAGAGCAAATTTGATGTGGAAAACTTGTAACGATACTTTAAATTAAGTAAATTCCCCTTTACCTTGATGAGTTAGCAATGCATGTGTTTACTTGAATTCATGGAAACGATGACATTTCAATTAAGGCAAATTGTATTCACCATATTACAAAACAAAGAAAGGCTCGATTCTCACCTTGCCCAGTATAGATTATTGGAAGCATATAAGTTGTAAAACCAGGAGAGAGAAGGAAAAAGGCAAAGCCCATTAAAGCCTAAAGTGAAATGTTTTAGTTACAGACCGCAGATACAAGAAATGAAACAAAAATAGCAAAATCCTAGGAGGAAGGACTAAGGGGGGGCCTCAAAAATAGGAAGATCATAGCATCAGAAGGAGTCACTACGGGCACATTCCCTAATGATTCTTTGCCAAATTCATTCCCAGCCACTTCTTCCCCTTGAGAAGAAACCCTAGCTGGTACGGTGTACTCTTCAGGAGGACCATCTGTACCATCAGCAGCCTCGGTGCCAGATGGAGAAGCCGTCCCTACACTTTCGATAAAACCTTGAATGATATCCGAAATGTCTCCGTCGAAGAAAGAAAAATCCATGCTCGGATGATGTAGCCACAAGGTATACATGAAGCTATCAGTAGTGTGGGCGGTAGCAGCTATCCGAGCTTCCTCGATTATAGCATAGGTCTCTTCCTTTATCTTGGTGACTTTCTCTTCAGCGCGCACGGCTCTCTCTTCAGCTCGCTGTGCTCTCTCAATTGCATGGCTTGCCTCCTCGCGAGCATCTTCAAGCTGCCTTTGGAAGCCCCTAACCTCTTGGGTAAGAAGGAGTATGTCCCCCTTACTTTTCTGTAGCTCCTCATGGGTCCTTTGTAGCCTTGAAGCAAAGTCAGCCACCTTGTGTGCAAAGGCCTCCTCCCCCTCCTAGCTGTGGCATCAGCACTCTCCAACCGACACTCAGTGTCCTCAAGTTTCCTTTTCAATCCTACCACCTCGTCAGTGGCGACAGCGAGGTCAGCTTTGAGTCTCTCTTTCTGCCTCCCAGCCCAAGCATCTTTTCCTCTGCTTGATGGCCTGAAGTGCCCCCTAAAAAATGAAAAAAAAGGAGAGGGAAAGGGGAGAAGAATGGAAGAAAAAGAAAGGGCCACGACACAAAACATAATAAGGTGAAAAAATAAAAAAGGGAAGTGTCACTAACCACTAGGCAATGACTAGCCATTATCTCCATCAGGACGCTGTCTCGCATCCCGTCATCCTCCAGATATGCAACATCCTCTTCCAAGATCCGCCCCACGTTCTCATGAATGAAGTTGTAGAAGGCCAGAGTCTTGGCCCCTGACCCTTCGAAGGGACAGATCGATCCACCTACCGGACGAGGTGACGAGCTATAAGTGGGCTCTTTCCCTTTGCTGAGTCTCCGCCTCTTCGAAAAAGGTTGATCAGAAGCATCATTTCCTTGGTTCTACGACCCCTCAATCTCCCTTTCAACTTCAGTGGAGCCATGATGCAAGGTCTGAACTAGTAGAGGTAAAGTCTCCTCCGCTACGGACAAGCTGAAAGGAAGATCAACCCAAGTTGAAGCCAGGGTAGAGAGTGGAACAGCCGGGGCAGGCCTCTGAGGAGCCAAGAAAGAGGAAGGGTGATCGACACGGGCATTAGCAACCCGTTTGCGCTTAAGAGGGGGCTCGATAAGGTTAACCTGACCCATGTCAACCTCTTCGCCAAAATCTATTAGAGGAATCTCCTTTATACCACAAACTCCAATGTCACGCTAGTTGTCGATAAGTACGGTACAAAGGGCAAGAGAAAATCCGTAGGCCTGCAAGAGGTCCTTGTTAAATCTCGAACTGCTTGAGGAAGCGTCAGGGACAGATAGCTGCTCCAAAATCTCAATCTCCTCGGTGCTTAACTCCGACCTCTCCCTTCATATGCCCTCTGCAGAAAACACAAAGAAATGTTAGACAAAGTAAAGAGACTAGAGAGGTGATGACAAATGAAGAAAAAAAAAACAAATAAAAGGGTCAGCTCTCCCTCTGACTCACTCACCCGGATCAACCGCAAAAGAAAAGTTTCGAAGATGGCGTAGTGAGGGCAGGATACAAAGAACCAGCGGGTTTTGTAAGGACCCGCATTCAATTTTCCTCGAGCCTCCCCACAAGCAGTGGCAGACATAGAAATTTGAGTGAGTGGGGGCTGATGCAAGTTTAGAGAAGTTAAAGCTAATCAGAAATACCCCTCTTCACATGAGGAACCAAATGTCCTTCTTGAAATTAGTCGTATGTATATATTTAAGAAAAAAGTGAATGGGGGCTTGAGCCCCCATTGGACCCCATGTGGGTCTGCCCCTGCCCATAAGGCAATGCCTTCTTGTACCTCGAGGAATGAGGTGACAAATAATAAAAGCCTTCATGCCGATCGAAACCCTCGGTTTGGTAGAAGAAGCACAAGGCCTGTGCGTTGGGGGGAGGAAGGCCATATTGTTAGTGGATGAGAGCAAAAGAAATTAAAGAAGAGTAGGCGTTAAGTGTCAACTGTGCCGGGGTAAGCCCCAGCTCATTCAAAAAATCGATAATGAATGATGAGACGGGGAACCAGAAACCCGCATTTTAGTGGTGGACACTAGCATGTGGCAGCCCCTTAGGAGAAAATACGCCTCTGTAATTCCCCACATTTATTTAGGTTTGATAGTGGAAGGAAAGTGTTTAAAGGGGGAAGCAGTTCCAGACTCTACTGGTTCCCAGTGGGCCTCAAACCTACTTGCAACCTCACCGCTTTGGGAAGTTACGTCCTGTGTATGAAGTATCTCCTCACTCTCTTCGATCTCAGCGTCCTCGCTGACTATTAGATGGCGGCGTCGTTTAGAAGGCTGAGACATCTACAAAAAAAAAAGAGAAAGAAGAAAAGGAAGAATTAGGTTCCAGATGAGAAAACCTGAAAATCCAGGAACCATCCAACTTAAGAGGAATGTAACACTACCCCAACATCGCCCAAGAAAACAAAAGAAAAGAAAAGCATGGGAAAGAACCCTAAAGGGAAGGCCATAGAAGCCTTAGGACCCAACTCCGTCACCGCCGCCTAACGCCTTAGCCACCATCAACAGAACAGACAATATCCCACTTGAATCGCCGTTTCCTTCCGACGTCAAGAGCGTTCGCAAAAGCTCTCAAAACGAAAACAAAATAACAACATGGAAACAGAAACTCACCTTAATGATTAAGGGATGATTTGAGAGTTTGAACGATGGTGAGGAAGCTGCAACCTAAGGGCTTGTTCGGTGGCACCAGCAAGACAGGACAAGATTATTGAAATAAGGATGATAAGTGGCCTCCGAATGAAGAAAGAAAGACGGAGCAAAGATAAAATGATGGTCAAAGAGGAGGAGTCCTCTAATTTTAAATTCAAATAAGTTAGACCGTCAGATAAAGGAACCCTTCAACTGACCCATAATCTGATGGACCAGCACGCATTAAGCATTTAATGCAAAAGCCTGCCAGCTAAGAACAAATGATCATTATGCCAACTGCTAAAATCGAAGAAACACATAACTTTTCAAAGTTTTAGTGAAAAACGAGAAGGCAGGCAACATAGCTAACTTCTGCACAACTCACAACCTTAGGATTAAGATAAAGACGCTCCATCCATCATCCAATAGCTCGAGCATGGCTGGTGCATAAGCACTAAGCCTCCAAAGCTCACTATCCAAGTAGCTCGGGCACACCTGGTGTATAAGCACTAAGCCTCTAGAGCTCGCTATCCAATAGCTCGAGCACACCTGGTGCAGAAGTACTAAGCCTCCAGAGCTCTCATCCAAGCAGCTCAGGCACACTTGGTGCATCAACACTAAGCTTGTTATCCAATAGCTCGGGCACACCTAGTGCATAAGCACTAAGCCTTCAGAGCTCTCATCCAAGAAGCTCGGGCACACTTAGTGCATAAGCATTAAGCCTCCAGAGCTCACTATCCAATAGCTCGGGCATACTTGGTGCATAAGCACTAAGCCTCCAGAGCTTGCTATCTAATAACTCAGGCACACCTGGTGCATAAGCACTAAGCCTTCAGAGCTCACTATCCAATAGCTCGAGCACACCTGGTGCATAAGCACTAAGCCTCCAGAGCTCTTATCCAAGCAGCTTGGGCACACCTGGTGCATAAGCACTAAACCTCCAGAGCTTGTTATCCAATAGCTTGGGCACACCTGGTGCATAAGCACTAAGCCTCTAGAGCTCTCATCTAAGCAGCTCAGGCATACCTGGTGCATAAGCACTAAGCTTCTAGAGCTCTCATCCAAACAGCTCGAGCACACCTGGTGCATAAGCACTAAGCCTCCAGAGCTCGCTATCCAATAGCTTGGGCACACCTGGTGCATAAGTACTAAGCCTCCAGAGCTCTGTTTACCTATCAGTTAGGCCCACTTAACTGCCCCAATAAAGCGATAGACAATGCCGATAATCTAGGCCAAGTCAATTCTATAAAGGAAACTCCTCTCTTAAACCTGAAGCAGGTATGAGCAACTATACAATACACAAAAATCAGGCAGTACATGTCATTGGCCACCTATAACCATTGCAAAGATACGCTGGCGATCATTGAGCAAATCAAACTACTGAGATGATATCTTCACCTTAGAAAGCACATGGGAAACTCCTAACTTGCAAGGCAAGCTACAAGTTGGGGGGCTAATATTGTAAGGATTCTTCGAATAGATAGCGAAAGGCCCAGAAGGAGAAGGAGTGGCCCAAACTAAGACAAGGCCACTGGGGGCCTCGCGGCAGGTCGCCAAGCATACAGTTGTGAAGCTCCAGATGATAAGGACACTGGCGAGCTCTCCTCCGTGCCTGGGGAATTGATCAAGTACTTGATGGGCGCCACCTAAAGCATTCTATCAGCCCATAGCCCCCAAAGATATGATAATGATTTGTCCATCATTTATTACTTACTGTCTAACATTTAATGCTTGTACAGATGTAATCATAGTTGTATACGAATAAACTGATATTATCTATTGTAATCCCTCCCCATGAAAAAGGGGGGACGGGAAGGCTATAAAAAAAGGTAAAAAAAGATAGAAACCAGATAGAGAGACTCTCTCTGGTGATTCCATTGTAAGCTTCTTTGAAGAAGATAATGCTACTCACCGTGGATGTAAGGGTCTGACAGACTTTGGCCGAACCACGATAAAAACTCCTTCTTATTCTCCCCTGTCTTCCCGTGAATATTATTGCAAATCCGCACGCATCAGTCAATAGAACAACAACTTGGTCTCTTGAACCCTTTGTTGACTAAATACCAAAATCGACTGTCAACAGAATATTTTTGGCATTGCTTGTGCAATTTTAACTCAATCTCAAGCTGTTCGGAGTGGTATGGTGTTGCTCTATTCTAGGTAGCTTTGGTTGTAATTTTCTCTGTTGATG
>JANHAO010024860.1:0-11522 GCA_026873985.1 Saraca asoca
CAAACATGACTCTAGCCACAAGGAACTATAAAGGCTTGTGTTGGGTATTTCTGAAAATGTAGTTAGGCATTGCCTAATCAAGATAAGATTCATTACCACTCATTGAAGTGATATCCATGGCCACTCAACGAATTGGTTTGACTCGGTAAATCCCTGCGCAAGGTAGAATCAAGACTCGAATGGGATTTAAGTGCTCAGATTCGTTTGAGTCAAATAATTTACGATGTTGAGAAACTATGATTGGTTATAGAGGTTGACTGGCATCTATACATCTGACTGATCGGATATTAGTAATGGAAGAATTATATCATGCATGGTGTGCATGGTGATATACACAAAGATCAGCCGCAAACAGACTTGTCCCCATTGTTGACCCCGCCAAAAATTGGGTAGCTATAATGGCTTGCTAAAGTTTGATTATAGCTTAAAGTCCATGGATAATTAATTTGGAGAAATTGATCATAAAATTAATATGATTAATTTTATATGCCTTCAAATGGTTTGAAGGGTATTTTGGACTTTTGCCAACATTTCGGGAGCTAACTAAGTCACACGTATAACAGGGAATGATATAGCCAAAGTTTGGACATATTTGATGTTCAAAGATCAAAATGTAACTTGGTGAAATTGCTGGGGCCGAAATGTAGTTTGGTGAAACTACAGGGGCTATTTTACAAATAAGGAAAAATTATTTTTCCTTAGCCCTGATATGGCGTCGTTTTGGCCTAAGAAAGCTGGCCAAAATGACGTCATTTGGCTTCCTCCTCTTCCTTGCAATTAAGGATAAAATGTTCGGCCAAGTGAGAGGGCGAGAGAGGTTGAGAGGAACTGCATCTTCCTTGGGCATTCAGCGACATTCAAACCAATGAAGGAGGAGGAGCCACTGAAAGAGTTTTGGTGTTTGCAACTCTTTTCCCTTGGATTTGGCTGAAGAGTTTGGCCAAAGTGGAGAATGGTTATCCATGAGTTTGATGAGACCAAACCAACGAAGGGGAAGGAAGGCCGGAAGAGTTCCGGCGGTTCTCGACCCACTTCTTAGTCCATCCAGCTCCCACGAGCTTTCTAGCACAAGATGAGAAGCTATAGAGGCCATTAGAGGTGTTCTCTGGCATAGATCTCCGGTAAAGGTGGGACATGTGGACTGCTTGGATGACCGGAAGATTCAACCATTTTCGCTGTGTTTCAAGCTGGATTAAAGGTTAGTCTTGCTTCTTTTTTCTCTTAATTTAATGTATTTGATACATTGAAGTCTCAAACCAATGGGATCTTTGGGGGTTTGTTCATCCAAGATGAGTTTCTTCCCTGAAAATTTTTTGAAATTTCGACCACCTTGGACTGGGCAAACCTAACATCTTTGCAATAACGAAGTGAAAACTTTCTGTCTAGACAATGCTCGGCCAATCGATAGTTTACATTGATTCAGCATACAACCATTGATACAATTAGTCACCATTAATAACAGATGAGCGTTACAGGATCAGAATATGGTTCTGATGGAGGGCTCGAGCTCTTGGGTGACAACTCACTGAGCCTACTAAGTGCGGTGTCCCAATGGTCTTACCATGTAATCCTATAGTCGGCCTCTTCTGATAAGGTCTTCTATGGCATCTTTCAGTGCTCGACACTCTGAAGTGGTGTGTCCAGCCTCATTATAGTAAGCACAGAATCTACTTGGATCCCTGAACTTAGCTGTGGCTCTCATCGGTCTGGGCCTTCTAAAGTCCTCGTTATACCTTTCCGCGGTAAAGATTATATCTTGTGTATCTGATAGGATGTTGTAGCTTTCAAAGTAGCCTTCAGGCTACTGAGGTTTCACCTTTCTCGCGAGATGAGGAATGGGGTCGTTGTGACTCTTGCCACCTTTCTTTTTGCTTGTGGTGGGACCACTATGGCCCATTTTATGCTTAGGTTCCTCCATTCTGAAGGTTTCTTCCCATCTTATTTGTTTAGTGGCTCGCTCATAGAATTTAGTGAGGTCTCCAGTTTGTAGAGGCTCCGATACAACTTTCTGTCTTTGCAAAGTCCCACTGATATACCTGTTAGAATGCCCTCCTCCGAGGGATTCTCCATGGAGTTGGCCTCGTGCCTGAATCGGGCTACGTAGTCCTTAAGCGGCTCATCCTTGCATTGGAAAATTATTGCAAGATGGCAAAGGGGCGTAAGTTGTTTCTTTAATGCTTGGTATTGGTCAATGAATTTCCTTTGGTATTCTTCCCAGTTGCCAATGCTGCGAGCCGGGAGGCGCCTAAGCCATGTCCCAGGTATCCCCTCTAATGTGGCGGGAAAGACGCGGCACTTCACCAAGGGGTCAGTTGTATTGAGGTCCATTTGGGTATTGAACGCATCCAAGTAATTGCTCGGGTTGCTGTTCCTATTGTATAGTGAGATCGTGGACACTTTGAGTTTCTGTGGGAAAGGTCGCGTCTCGATCTCCACAGAAAATGGGGAGCTTTCCTTGGGATGGCTGATGACTCTGAGATTGCTAACGCTCTTCTAGCTGTTCGAGCCTGAGGAGGATCTCCTCCATTGTCCGATTCTACGTCTCAGACTGAAGGGTGGAGCTTCCTGCTCATTGGGAGCCCTCAAGTTGCTAACTATCATGATCTTCATGAGTTTCTTTTTGAGCCTCTTCACGAAGCTGTTGGAGTTGTGCTATGAGTTCTTTTTGTCTCTGCGTGCTCTGAACTTGGGCCTGCACCAACATTTTAACAGTTTCCACTAGTTCATGTACTGTGCTTTCGAGTGCCGAACGAGGTTGGTCGGGCGTTGGTGCCTTTTGAGTTTCAAGAGTAGCAGTAGATTGTTGGTAAGCCCCTACAGTAGGAGTGTCCGTCAGCTGGAGGGCTAGAGTGGTTGAGCTCCGAGTAGTTCTTCCTCTGGCCATTGTTATGCTGTAATAGAGACTTCAGAGAGCATACGGTCCCCACAGACAGCGCCAAAATGTTAATGTCGGATTTCAGTTCATACGAAAAGTCCCGAAATCTAACCAACGAGAGGAGTTCGAGGATCCAATACTGCTTCTGAAGTGTAGAAGGAGTCAGTTTGAGAGGAAGAAGGAGAGGGAGACACAGTGTTTTTAACGTGGTTAGCTAAATTCGAGCGGCATCGAACCCTACGTCCACGATAAAGATTTTATTAATGTATTGGAAAGTAATTTTGGTAGAGCTTCTACTTACAAAGTTCAATCTCCTCCTCTCTTCTAACAATACAGTCCTATTTATAGAGGAAGGAGGAGTTATATGCATTAATTATAAGCTACAGTTGTGTTATATCAAGATATAAATTGAAAAGACAGTAAAGGACTACAATTTGGCTACTGTGGAATATAGGCTGCGGGGTGAATCCCCTCTTGTCAACTATAGACTTGTGTCTATCCACATCCGTCGCTCGATGCTACTTTACCAAGCGAGGTGTTGGGCATCCCGAGCAGGGATTCCTGGTTCGGGGTTGCCATGGGAACCACTGTAACAAGCTTGGTGCTACTATAGAGAGGTAGCGGGCTCAAGCAGGTAGTCGACTGTTTGACGAGTTAGTCTTATGATCACCTCGCTACATCACTGTCTTGTGACGAGCGAGGTGAGGTTTGCTTTGTGAGATGGTATCAGGATGACTTCGTTGTGCCACTTTCTAACGGAGGGTGAAGCGAAGCTTGTTAGGCACCTTTGGCAAGGTGAAAGGTTCGGCCTTCATCGTGCTCGGGGGCTCATTCTCTTGAAGTTGCTTTTTACCTATAACAGGATCTATAATCCATATTTCAAACACCTTGCAGGATATGCAAAACCTAAGGAAGCCAATGGGAAGTGAGCACAGCATCTTATCAGGAAACAAGATCTGCTCGCATGTGGAATCCATCAAAACATACAGCTTAGTTCTTGATAGTGGCTATGTTTTAGTTTTAAAGAAGACTTTTTATATTCCAAGTTTTTCTAAAAGCTTGATTTCAGTTTCAAGACTCGTACCATTAGGTTATTCCTTTAATTTTTTAGATATATCCTTTAGTTTATTTTATAAATCTGAATTTATTAGAAATGGTATATTGTCTGATGGTCTTTTCTCTATTAATTTACAACATAATACTATTTTGCATACTCATGTTGATAATAAGCGATGTGTTATGAATAAAGATTTCTCTATTTTATGGCATAAGAGACTAGGGCATATCTCCATTGATAGGATTAAAAGATTAATGAATAAAGAAGTACTAAGTACTTTAGATTTTTTTGATTTTAAAATTTGTGTAGACTGCATAAAGGAAAAGCAAACTAACAAGTCTATGAAAGGTGCCAAGAAGAGTACTAACATCTTAGAAATAATACATTTAGATATATGTTGTCCTGACATGGATGCCTATGGTCCAAAATATTTCATCATCTTTATAGATGACTATTCTCAATATATACATCTTTATATGCTTTATAATAAGAGTGAAGCTGTAGATTCGTTTAAGGCTTTTAAGGTAGAAGTAGAGAAGTAATACGGTAAGCAAATTAAGATCGTTAGAACAGATAGAGGTGCAGAATACTATGGTAGATACACTGAGGATGGACAACCACCTAGTTTATTTGCTAAGTTTCTTCAAGAGCATGGGATCGTTGCCTAATACACCATGCCTAGTTCTCCGAACATTGCAGAAAGAAGAAATCAGACATTGTTAGACATGGTGCATAGTATGTTAAATAGCCCTAAGCTACCTAAGTCCTTATGGATTAAAGTTCTTAAAATGGTAGTGTCTATATTGAATAGGGTTCTAACCAAGGTTGTCCCAAAAACACCATTTAAGTTATTTAAAGTTTGGAAACTGAGTTTGCGACATATGCACATTTGGGATGCCCATTTGAAGTAAGAATTTATAATCTACAAGAAAAGAAACTGGATGCAAGGACTATTAGTGGGTATTTTATTGGATATGCCAAAAGGGCTAAAGGTTACAGATTTTATTGTCCATCACATAGTACTAGGTTTGTAGAATCAAGGAATACTAAGTTTCTTGAGAATGACTTAGTTAGTGGGAGTGGTCAATTTCATAACATAGTTTTTAAAAGAAAGCAACTTTCCACATCAAGAGAAAGATTGGTTATTATTTAAGACACTTCTCAAGTTCAAACGGGTGTCATACAACTAATCACTAAAGATCCACAACTGATTGCTGATAATCTTATAGATCAAGTTGTTCATGAAGTGCCTGAAATGGTTAAACAACCAGTTAGACAATATGACCCACAGGAAAATGTTGAACCAATATTAAGAAGATCTATGAGAGAAACAAGATCATCGATTTTAGAAAACTATATTGTGTATCTGCAAGAATTAGACAATTATTTTGGAGCTAAGAATGATCCTACAATGTTTTCACAAGCCTTGAACTACAAAGAATCTAATTTATGGTTTGATGTAATGAAAGATGAAATGAATTCTATGGCATCTAATAGAGTCTGGGATCTTGTTGAGTTGCCTAATAAGGCTAAGGCCATTAGATGTAAATGGGTTTTGAAGACAAAGAAAGACTCGATGGGCAACATTGAGAGATATAAATTTAGACTCATAACCATCGGATTTACTCAAAAGGAAGAAATCAACTACAAGGAGACTTTTTCTTCTGTATCCAAGAAAGATTCTCTTTGCATTATTTTGGCTTTAATTGCACATTTTGATTTAGAATTGTAACAAATGGATGTGAAAATAGCTTTCCTCAATAGGGAACTAGAGGAAAAGGTATACATGAAATAACTTGAAGGATTTTTCTCTAGTCAAGGTAAGCATTTGGTATGCAAGCTTAAGAAATCTATTTATGGATTGAAACAAGCTTCTTGTTAATGGTATTTGAAATTCCATGATGTGATCTCCTCCTTTGATTTTGAAAAGAATATTATGGATTAGTATATATACCACAAGGTTAGTGGGAGTAAGATTTGTTTCTTAATTCTGTATGTGGATGATATTCCACTTGCAACCAATGATAAGGGTTTATTGCATGAGGTGAAACAATTTCTCTTTAAAAACTTTGATATGAAGGATATGGGTGATGCTTCTTGTGTCATTGGCATAAAGATCTTTAGAGATAGACAAAAAGATATTTTAGGTCTGTCATGGGAAACCTATATCAATAATATTTTAAAGAGATTTCGGATGAAAGATTGTTCACCAAGTGTTGCTCCCATTGTTAAAGGGGATAAGTTCAATTTGAACCAATGTTCCAAGAATGATTTCAAAAAGGAACAAATGAAAAACATCCCTTATGATTTAGTTGTTGGCAATATAATATCTGCTCAAGTCTGCACTAGACCTAACATAGCATTTGTTGTTGGTATGTTGGGAAGATATCAGAACAATCCAGGTATGGACCACTGGAGAGCTGCTAAGAAAGTTTTGGGATACCTTCAAGGAATGAGGGACTATATGCTTATGTACAGATGAATAAGGAACTTGGAAGTGATTGGTTATTCAGATTCAGACTTTGCTAGCTGCGTTGATTCATGTAAATCAATATCTGGATACATTTTCATGTTTACCGATAGAGCTATATCATGAAGGAGTGCGAAGCAAACTTTGACAGCTACTTCCACTGTGGAGGCTGAGTTTGTTTCTTGTTTTGAGGCTACATTAGATGGTGTATGGATAAAGAGTTTCATTTCTAGACTTAGAATTGTTGATTCTGTATCTAGGCCATTGAAGATATTTTATGACAATTCGGCTACAATCTTTATGACTAAGAATAATAAAAGTGGTAATCAAAATAAGTATATCAACATTAAGTACTTAGCCATAAAAGAGCATGTTAAGGATAAAACAATGGTCATTAAGCATATTAACATTAAATTGATGATAGCAGATCATTTAACAAAAGGCATGCTATTATTTAGGTTTAAGGATCTTGTAAAACATATGAGTCTTGACCCTTTAGTTTGATTTCATTATATGAGGCAATATTATTTAAATAAAATTCTATTTCAGTTGTGATTTTTCTCATTTTTGTTTTATATGCATATTTTTATTAGAGAAATGTCAATAAAGTTTAGACCTAGAATAAATATAAAGTTTATTCATTCAGTTTTTTGGACTAATGTTAAGATGCAAATGCAATGTGATACATAGAAGATAATATTTATTATAAGAGGAGTTATCACTATCATTCATATATTTGTTTCTTACTTTGGCAAATCCTGGTATATATATTGGCCAAGTGGGAAAATGTGAGAAATATCTTTGAATATGGCCAATATATAGTGTCTATAAATTACGAGATTTGCAATTACTTTCAAGATAAGTCTGTTATCTCTTTATAACAGAAACAATTGAGATATCTCAATGATGGGCCGAAAATCATGATATAATGCAAGATTTGGATCCCTAATGCTGATATGAATCCATACAGTAGAATTGTCATCATTCTGAGAGGGAACGAAGCATTGAAAGCTCTCAAACTACCCAGAAGAGGTGTGTAGAATAATGAAGCTTTTTTTTTACTCCTAACATCAATGGCCGGAGGTACACCACTCCATCCTACTTTCATTATAATTTATTTATGATCATTAGCACTTACGTATAGTTAACATGTGGTATCATAGTCCATTTATACCTTTGTTTTGCCGTAATATTTTTCTAAAAATTTTCTTTGAAAATGCCTGTTAATGTCAAAAATTTTGGTTTACATGAAAACTTGATTTTTCTTGAATTTTTTGTTATGAAATTACTGAATTTAAGGATTTCTATCATTTTTGCAATTGAATTCCAATTTCACATTGTAAACTAAATTGCCATTCTCTTTCGTGATTTGAATTCGGTAGTATACAGTGATTTCTAAGCAGCCAGATAGTTTCTTCTTTCTTTAAATATTTAGACCACTCAAGGTTTGTACATTTGTTGGCAAAAAGTTCAGCATTTGGAGCAGCTAAAAGTTACAAGATATCGGTGCCGCAAGATCCAATGTCCAAAACTTTGAGTCTCTTAAAATCCTCTATTATTTTCTGTTGTTACCTTCTACTATGCGATTTAAAGCACATCGATTTATAGAGATATATCCAAAAGGAGTTAGTACTTCAATTTGAAAGAAACCTAGTCAAACCTTGTTTTTGAGATATTAAGGTCGAGAAAGTAAGTTTATCTTTGTTAGACGTGATGCAGCAATGATGATAATTTTGTGTAGTAACTTTACTAATAAAATAGGGTTAAACTGAGATTAGGAAATTCTCACAACTTTTATTAATCTCTATAATTGATCACATAATTGAATGAATAGCACACACATTGATAGTGAAAATAATTCTAATAACGACAGGTTTTCTAATCACATTAGAACTAATTGAAAAACATAAAACTTAATAACTAAAATTAAACAACTAGTATTTGACTCAATTAATAACTCCTAATAAAAATTAATTATCTTTACAAATTATCTTCAACGATTCCTTTGGGCACGTATGGAAGAATTGATCTTTGATTTATGCCTTATTTGAATTATGAAGATAATTGACATGATAATATGAATTTCGTACATATAAATTTTTTTAAGAATTGTAGAAATCGAATTAAATAGTAAATCAAAAAAGTTATTAGATCATGATTCAATTGATTAAATCAGTTTAATTAATATTCAAATTAGATGATGTCATAAATATAAATTTATTAAAAAATTTAATAATTAATTTATATTATAAATATAAACTCATATTTTATATAAAAAAAAGCTAAAAGAAATCAAATAAATTAATGAGTTTTTAGTTAATTAAATATTAAATTTATTTTTTTATTAATTTTTAATAATATATAGATTTATTGGACTAACCTAATAAAAAAAATTCAAATTGTTAACTTTTTTTTCCTTGATAACATAATGTCTAATTTGCAATGATGATAGCATGTGGGCTCGGGTTATTCGGGCCGAATATAAGCGTTTTTGAACGTGGGCTTGGTTGGGCTTCGGCTTTATTTTGGATGGACAAATGGGTTCCTGACTTTCATTGAATATTAAATGGGTTTTGTTTTCGCGACATAAAGGTGCCTTTTTCTCCCCCACCCCCCCCCCCCTTTTTTTTTTAGTTGACTAGTTATTTTATTATTTATTATTAATTTGACGTTGATTTAATATAAAGTTAAAATAATATTACATAAAATTTATAAGTTATTATACTTCAACATACTTATAAAATATTTCAATACACAATTTTACAACTTTTATAAAACAATACAAAATTTTGAAAAAAAAATAGTAACTAATTTTTAGTTGAAACAAAGTGATTTAGTATTGTAAATTCTATATAAAATCATGTGATTATTCTTTAAAAGGTCGTAATTCTGTACATTGAAAATTTATAACTTTATATGAAAATCGCGCCTATTTAGAGCTACAAGTATTTTTGAATATTTTTTTTATTTTTTTAAATTGTCATGAAAATTTATATAAAAAGGTATGTTTTTCATTTTTCTAAGAAAAATTGTAATTTATCACAAAGGATTTTGAAATTTTTTTTACACAAATCGTACAATTTGCTACTAGTTTAACACAGTTACATGCAAACTTTATATTAAAATCTTACTTTTCATAAAAAAAAAAAAAAAATTGCAGGTAGTCAAATACATTTGTAAGTAATTTATAAAATATTGTCACATTATTAAAAAAACATTTCCAAGTTTTTCTATAAGCGCATAACTTGCAACAGTTTATAAAAAATGCAAGCCAAATAAAATATTTTGCTAGTCTTTTAACTAAAGTTTTAACATGATTACTTGTTCCGATTTAAAAATTATCAAATTAATTTGTAAGTGATTCACAATATTTAAAAGTTTGTAATTTTCTTATATCATCCTACAAATGCCATTTTTAATTTTAAATTTACACTTTGAACCATGAAACTGTTATTGCGCAGCACTTGTCATGTTTGATTCAGCTAAATTTCTCATTGTTAAAAAGTTATAAATGCTTTGAAACTTAACATCAAATTTTTTAATCTAAAGTTGTGAAACAAAACAAGGCCAGCCACCAAACAACGATCTCTAAATTAGGGAAAAATATATTATATACCCTTGAAATTTTGCTGAATAATAAATTATCTTTTTAAACTTTAAAAAATTATAAATTATATATTTAAATTTTAAATAAATTACAAATCATTTCTTTAAGGTTAGTAAAAACATAAAAATATTAATTAATTATTAATTTTAATTTTAAACTAGCAAATATGCTACATATATATTATTGAAATAGATTTCTTTTCTTGTAAAATATAAAATTTATATTAAATATATTATTAGTTGTAGTCATTTTTCAAATTTAGAATATAAATTTTTTTAATAGAATAAGATATTTAATTAGAATTTTATATTTTGTAGATAAAGAAATAATTTTTTCAATAAAACATATATAATGTATTTATTAGCTTAGAGTTAATATTTTCATGATTTTTCTCATTTTTAAAAGATAATTTGTAATTTTTTAAAATTTAAAAATATAATTTATAAAATTTAAATATTTAAGGAGGTAACTTTTATCAAAAAGGTAACAATTTATTTGTTGAAAGTCAATCAAAGTTCATCGGAATTGAATGTTCAGATCTTGAAAACTCATTATTAGGTCATGAGTGGAATGCGGATTTGCTGCAGTTGGTACGGCAACTGCAGTCGGTACAGTCCAATCTGATCCGTTTGATCTGCGATCCGAAGATCTAAATCGCATCTCGCAAAAAAAAATTTTAATTTTTAGGAATAAAATAATCTTTTTACAAATTGCGATATGAGCCGTCGGATCGCAGATCGAATGGTTCAGATTGGACTGCATCGGCTGCAATTGCCCTAGCAACTGCAGCGAATCCGGATCCGGTTGAGTGAGGGCATAGAATTTTTGCTGTCAAATGTCAAATCATCGTAATCTATTTTTATTACAATTCAATGTGTTACCTTCCGCCTACGTACCTGTACATTGCCGTGAGCCCGTGACTCCTCGGAGACAATATTTTCATTACAGCTTTTCATCTTATGATTTAAGAAAAAACAAGATCCATTCATTCATGTAATTATAAAAAAAGATGCAAAAATATAACTTGGGTTAGATGAACTAGTTCTAAAGATTTAGATAAGACTTTATAAAATTTTTTTATCATAGATTTAAATTTCCATCATAAGTAATTTTCAAGAGTTTTTCTAATAATTATAGATTAATTAAATCACAATCTCTGGATCTGATTGGATGTCTCTGTCACAGATAAGATAAAGATAATATTTCAACAACCTATCCAAATTTTAAAAATATGCATTATTGTTACTCTTAGGTCATGTTTGATTTAAAGGAATGGGAAAGAGAATGAAAATGAGAAACAAATATTGTGTGATTTGGTTGAATAGATTGATGGAATTTTGCATTCCATAGAATGCAAAATTTCATCATTTGATGAAATGTTGATTCCATCCAATTTTATTTTATATAATAATTTATAAATTAATTTTATATATTAATTTAATATTTTTAATATAAATAATTTAATATAATAAAAATATTACATTATATATAAAATTATATTATTTAATATTAA
>JANHAO010024861.1:0-11495 GCA_026873985.1 Saraca asoca
TATGAGTTCAAATTCAATGCAAAAATATCATTTAACAAAATTAAAATTATAAATTCAATGAGGCAATTGACAATTTGCACTTTTAATTTAAGAATTCTTTATTAAAAAAATAAAAAAAACTATGTAGGATATTATAAATGTAAATGTAACCTTGGATTTATTGTAGTATTTATACATTTTAATTATCTAGTATGTAATCTTATAGTTTTACTAAATTTATTTTACCTTCTATCAATTTCATTCATTTTTCACTCAACTAATCAACAAATACCATTTTTTCCTCCCATTTTTCTTTTTTCTTATTTTCTTTCCTTTTATTTTCTTCTCTCTCTTTTTTTCCACTCACCCAAGCATAGGGTTAGCTTTCAAGGAAACTGTTTGGAATTCACACCACTAGGGGAAATTGTTTTGAATATGGCCCGTTGTATGGCACAAAGCAGCGGGGTACTGTTTATGAACAGTGACAGTGTTCATGACCTGCAACACTGAACATTTCACATGCAGTGTATAAAACAGTACTCCTAGAAAAGTAAAAAAAAATTCAGCGACCATTAAAAAAGAAGAAAAAAAAGTAGAAAACGTTTCTAAAAATAACATTTTTAAAATTTTTTAGAAAATGCGCTACCCGTAAAAAAAGTCACAGAAAAAAAATTATGGAAATGTTTGTCATGATATCGTTTTCAGAATTTTTAAAGAAAAAAATTAATAAAATATTAATATTAATAACATTTTCAAGTTTTAGAAAAAAAAAGAATTAGTTGCGCCAAACAATGTTGGCAAGGCCAATATTTTTTGTTTGACAGCATTGCCAATAACAATATTTTCTAAAAATAATATCATCCATGCAAATAGTTTTAATAAAATACTATTTAGGGAATATGTTTGTTAAATCACCCCATGCAGGTGAAAAAAGCCTTGTTTTTGCTTTTATGTCCCTGATTGCCATTCTTTATTTTATTTTATTTGTTTTGTATTTGTTTTTGGTTTTTGTTGTTTTGTTTTACTGTACTTTCTTTGTGTTGTTTTATCGTGTTAGATTTTATTTTATTTGTATTGTATATATATATATATATATATATATATATATTTTGCCGTTTAGTTTCGCTTTTGTTTGTTTGTGTTGCTTTATTGTGTAAGTTTTTATTGACCATGTGTCAAACATTTTCTTTATGTTTATCTTGTGATTTTATTCTATTTATATATTGATGGTTGATGATTTTATCACATCATAAATTATTATTTTTATTTTATATATAACATCCTATGATAAAATAAATTAAAAATAAATTAAAAATTTAGTCCTTTTTAATATTCTTGATATGAGGGATATTTTACAAATTGAATTGTGCAAGCTGATAAATTTTTTTAAAAAAATTTCAATATTATTATATATGAAATCATTATAAATATTTGTACCTTTTATTTATATATTAAACTATATTTTAAAATACATTATTTTATTACATCTTTGTGTGTATTTTTTTTAATTAAAATATGAATCTTTCCTAAGATAAATAAAAGTAGGGGAATCCAATTGCTAGTATAATAACACTACAAAAAAAATATATATTTAGCGATAATGTCTTTTTTTTTTTTTTTTTTGCATTTAGTGGTGATTGTAATTGCTATTAATACATTTCACAACGATTACCAGAATTGTCACAGATATATGAGTTGAAAAATATTTAACAGTGATTTTTACTAACCATTAGAAAAATATAATTAGCGAAGGTTATTTAGTACTTGGTGGTAGTTATTGTTGCAATGGCATTGATCCCATTGTGAACTTAGTGGCGATTCCAATATTTTTTTTTAAAAAAAATTTAGTATATAACGATGATTTTTCATGCATTTAGTGACAGTTATTTAAGTGAAATTTTAAAAATATTTAGTTATTTGTGTTTATAGTGGCGGTTTAGCTAGTTTTTTTTTTTAAAGTGTTTTTTATGATGATTTTTCTTGAATTTTATTTAAAAAAATAGATTTTTGTAATGATTTTGGATGCATTTAGCGATAGTTTCTCCTAAAATTTAATAAAAAAATTGATTTTCGCAACAATTTTAGATGTATTTAACTATGATTTTTCGTGATTTTTTTTAAAAAAATTTGATTTTTGTGGCAGTTTTAGTTACATTTAACGATAATTTTTGCAAATTTCTCTTTTTAAAAAATCACCGCTAAATACAATTGTCAGTGTTTTTTTATTTTTTTTCCTATTTTAATTTTCTTGTATCTATTAATATGCTACAAGGATAATTTATAATTAATTCATATATTTTAATATAAATTAGACTGAATTTAAATTTCACATTAACAAAAAGAATTTAAACATTTATTTGTTAAATATTAGAATTCAAGAGTTTAAACATATTTTGAAAACAATTCAAAAGTAGTATTCAAGTTGATGCGTCATGACTAGCAGAGGAAGAGTTCATTATTTTTGTGGCATGTCTACTTCTTGCATTTTGTGACTATAAAATAAAATTAATTTAAATAAAATTATAATTGTTTGGATTGTGCATTACAAAGATAATATTAATAGAAGAGAATACATATGAAATTTTTTTTTTTAGTATAGTGTAATTTTTAGTATAGGAGGGAATAAATAAAGGAGGCAACTTACTCCAAATATTGACTATTAAACTAAAAATCAATTGAGTTAAATTCAAGATATTTAACGAACTATCTTCAACAACATATTTATCCTGTTAAAAAAATAAAAAAAAAAGATGAAAAAAGTAATAATAGAGGCAAATTATATTGTCCTATGTTACATCAAAAACATGCTAAAAGATATGCCTTTAATATCATCACTGAACTAGAGAATGCATATCCAGAGTCTACTTTTTGCAGTAAATTTTGTGAAAGCTTAAATGCATGTAAGAGATATAAATATTTCCATCTTTTCCCGGAACTGACCCGCCAGGAGTAAATTGCAAAATTAGCTTAAAAATAGGTCATACATCATATACATCTCCATCACTCTTTTCTAATGAAATTTTCATTGATACCTTTTCAGAGGATTTATATAACAGTTTCATTTCTACATCCTTTTCCATGATATGCCTCCCTTTTCTTTTTAATGAAATTTGGTAGTCAAAATACCATTACTTTCACTCATTTCTTAAACTTTGCTCACAATTAGCGGGTGAGAAAACATATCAATGTTCTTGAACCTACTGGTCTCATGTTATTGTACAAGTAATTTTATAGTATAGTCCACTTCCAATCTAACTGCATCTGCTGCTTTATTTTTTGTGTGTAATTTTTAGTATAGACAATGATTAATCCTCATATAATTAGTTCTCTTTATTTTTAATTACCTCACTATTAGTGGCTTTGCACGACATTTCACATGACACTCAAACTCTTCATGCTCTTCATCTCGTCATTGTCAACCACATCACGCACCAGCAACTAGCAAATGGTGGTTGATCGATGGCTTCCCGATGTGTCTTCATTTGCCAAGTAATTTCTATCACTCTTGATTCTTAACCTTTTCTCATTCATGCTTTCTATCTTAAGGTCTTGCATCATAGTGTATTCTGAATTTGGTTTTAGATAGTGAATAATAGTTAGGAATTTTGTTTTTTTCTAATTGTTCCATGAAATTTTTTTTCCTGATTTTTCACATAAAACTTTAAATCTAACAGCAAATAGAATCAAAATTTTGATAGCAAACAACATCAAAATCTAATAGCAAACAACATAAAAAATTGATAGCAAACGACATTAAAATCTAACAATCAACTGCATCAAATTTTGATAGCAAATGACATCAAAATTTGACAGCAAACAGTGTACAAATTTGATTGAATTTTAAAACAAAACAAACTGTTTCAATCACATTAATATGTAGAAAATAATCTGTAAAAAATAATGGTAGAAGCTAGCTCTAACTTATAATTTATATGCAAAAAATATAAATGTAGTAAACACAGCAGCAACAAACATAGCAACAATGAACACAGTTAATCCATCATCAACAATCAACAAATATAACCAATCCATCATCAACAAGTACAGAGAAGAATAGAAATTTACTGGTGGAAGGTGGACTATCAAATTAGCAATTTCATTAGGAATTGTCTCAAACATTCTTTGAAAAACTAATGTCAATACTCCTTCCATAGCCATTCGCCTCTCACGCTCAGAATTTAACTCTGACTCCAAACTTTGGACTTTCACTTGCATTTGTGGCTGACTAAAACTACTAGTATCAAATGTCATGCCACTAAAATGTCGATAAGCCCTTCCAAACACATTTGAATGGGAGAGTTCGAAGCCCAAACCTCGAATCCAACTTGAGTGCTCTTTCCTAAATACTTTTGTCATAGTATCATCTTGTAACATAGTCTGAGATTACAAAGAAGGGTCTTGAGACAAGGTCTCCTCAATTTGCTCATACAAAAGCAGAATATCTACTGCATTAACACATTTGTGGATGTGTAATTCTTATAACATAAAACATAAAGCAAAAACTAACCCCTATATCTTTTGCTACTTCATTGACATAAGTGTCATCCGGTTTCTTATGAACATAAAACCATAGTTCTGTTTCTCCCACTAGATGACTTAGCTCCTCAGCTTACATAAGAATATGTATCAATTTAGATAGTATATTTCAATTTAGATAATATATCAATACTTAAATAATAAGGTGTGGAAGAAAACCAATTTAACCCTTTTCTTAGCAAAGCTTTTGGGCCAACTATGTGTGGAACCTATTACTTTTGATGATTTGATGCATTTTTCTTACACATCTCCTATAATAAGAAGGAATCATTATTATTGACATTTGCATGTACATTTTGATTAAATGGTTTATTTACATTAGACATTACCTTATACTTCTCCTCATTATTCTTTTCAACAAAAGTCTTCCATTGATCTTAAGGAACCCCATCTGGGACCTTTTCATACATTTCTTCTATACTCAAGGAAGAATCAATGAACTCATGCCATATCCTCCCTTTGAAGTCCTTCCACTTTCTGCCCAAATTGTTAAGTGTCAAATTCCTTACAATAGAATCTGCTACATCAAAGTGAAACATCGACTTCAAAGAATAAAGAAAATAACTTTGGTTAGTGTATATAATGAGTATGATATCAAACAGAAATAAAATGTAAAATTTTTTTGCTACCTTGATTTTGCTATCAGATATATCATTCTTCCAAGCCTTAGGAACATTCCTCCAATCATCATAAGTGATTGGAAAGTTAATAGGCTCAAAAGCTAATTGTTTTAGAATCTATCCATATATGCCAGTAGCATCTTTGGTTGGTGCACCATACTTTTCAAAGGGGATAACTATCTTTTGGTTCTTTAGTTCCCATACATCCGTTGTTTTCATATTGACCATTTTTTGAGATCCATTAGGATCTATTTTACAAATGAATGTTTAATTAGTATAATTAGACACAATAAATACTATCTATCAATGACTCATTTACCTATAACCATGACTCTCTAGTGGCCTTTGGGTGGTGGATGATCTACCAGTGATTGTTGGGATTGTTCATCATCAATTACCCTTTGTTGAGATGGTGAAGGGTTTGATGCCACATGGTGGGATGCTCATGCTGAGTTGGTAGAAAAGGCTCAATAGTGTGATGTTATAAAGGCTCAGAATGAGCATGTGATGAAGGTTGTAGTAGATCATGTGATGTAGGGCATGATTTACTTGGGTTTCTAAACCACTTTGTCTGTGACATAGCTACCAAAAAGAATTTAACAATAAAAGTTAGAAACTTGAAAAAGACAAGTAGAAATATAATTCCAACAAGTAGAAAAATTAAAATTAAATATAATTAATGATCAACAATAAGTATTGAAACAAATGAATAGAATAAACAAATGCAGTGCCTATCCTTACGCAGCTATAATTCTAGCTATTTTGTTCTTCATTGTCCATATTGTTATCTGAATCTGTCATAACCATGACCTCATCATTTGCATCCTCTCTCGTAAGACTTATGGTTTAAACATCATCAGAGAAGAACAACTGAATGTTTTGTGCTATAAATGACTCAGTCTCATAAATTTTTCCTTCAACTTCCTTGCCCATATCATACAAATCCCTTGGTTTTAAGTGGACAATAACACTCCAATCTTAATCTACTTTATCATTCACATAGTATACCATTTGTGCTTGTGAAGATAATATGTATGGATCATACTCTTCATGCTTACCAGTATGGATTAGCCAAGAGAAGTTAACAGAAACAAATTTTAATGGATCTTTTCTTATACTCTTGTTAGTATTGACCCATTTACATTTGAATAAAATAACAATAAATTGGTCATGGTAGTTTGACTCAATGATATCAACTAATTTTCCATAGTACCCTAATTTTGCAATAGTAAAAATTCCATTATTCTGAGTTTTCAACCCTTTTTCTCAATCAACTATGTGAAACTTGAAGCCATTAATGTTGTAAGCATCAAACCTCTTAGCTTGCTGAAGAGGTCCTTGAGCCAAAAACTTCAAATCATCAAACACCTCTACTCGATTATTGACGTTCATGATTTATAAAGATTGAATATTATAACATATTATTTACATTGATTAAAATTGAAAAATTATAAACAAATAAAGACAATCAAACTTATGCAGTAAGCAAACCATTCAAAAACTTTCTTATTAATAGCTTTTGTTATCTCTACCTTTGATCGAGTTTGAATCTTGAGTCATCTCTTTGCTTGAGTCCTCAATTCCTTAATGAACGGGTCAGCTATCGTGCAATTGAACAATACATATCTATGTGCTTATGCTAATTCCAATTGTGTTAGCATAAAAGTTAAGACCTATCTAACTGGTCGACCTATCTTTGGAAAGATAAATGACTCCTGATAAGAGTCACAATGATTAGAGTTGTCATCAACATGTCCAACTCGATTAAATCTTGCCTCAATTTCATCCAAATATCTTGAACAAAAAGTAAGATATTCCTCAGTTAAGTAACCTTTGGCTATAGAGCCTTTTGGTTGAGTCCTATTTTTCAAATAAGACTTTAAATGTCCCAGGTATATATTGAGTACAAAGTACAACATACAAATATGATTAGTTAAGCATTACTAGTATTGCAATTATTATTGAAAATAATTCAAGTATACACATCTCTCAATGGGATACATCCATTGATAATGTACAAGTCCTCCATGTTTTGCTTCCTTATAAGATGAATAATCAAATGAACCATTACAGTGAAGAATAATGGAGGAAACAACGTTTCCATATGACAAAGTGTGAGTAAAATTCTTTCTTGAAGCTTCTCAAGCTTAACCGGGTTCAAAGATTTACCATAAAGGTGTTTAAAGAATGAACATGACTCAACTACAACTGCATTGACTTTTTCTGGTAACAAATTGCACAATGCCTATAGTAATAATTGCTCCATAGGAATATGTGAATCATGACTTTTCAATTCAAAGAACTTACGATGTCTTAAATCAATACATCTTGAAATATCACTGGAATATCCATCAGGTACTTTCACGTTCTTCAATCTACAAAGAAATACATCCTTTTGGACATTTGTCATTGCAAAGTGTTAGAGGGTACTTCCCATTCTCATAAGCCCATAGATCTCGCCTTACATTCATTGCCTGTAGGCCTTTGTGAGCATTAAGATGGTTCTTTGTCTTCCCTTGTTCATCGAGCAAAGTATAAATGACATTATCATATGCATTTTTTTCAATGTGCATAACATCAAGATTGTAACATAACAAATTAAATTCCCAACATGGAAGTTAGAAAAATATACTTTTCTTCTTCCATTGGTGTGTTTCACCTTCATTTGCTAATGTACCTCAAGATCTTTTTCCTGCTTCCTTCATTTTGGGCACCTTTTCAAATATGACATCAACATTTTCTAATTGCTTCAAAATATAGGAACCAGACAATAGTTTTGGTGGCTTTCTTGACTCAAACTTTTCATTAAATCAAGACTCATTAGACCTAAAAAGCGACAATGACATATAAAGTATCACTTCTTATTATATGGAAGACATAGAAGCTCAAAGTTATAAATTGGGCAAGTTAAGCTAGTGTGACTGTTCCACCCAGACAAGTTTCTAAGTCTAGGAAAGTTACTAATTGTCTACATTAGAGCTGCACACATTTTGAACATTTTATTTGTTGATCTATCATATATTTTCACACCATCATTCCATAACTCTTGCAATTCTTGAATAAGAGGTTAAATGTAGACATTTATGTTATTCCCAAGCATTCGTTTTCCTAGAATAATCATTGAGAGGATAAAAGAGGCATGTTTCATACATATCCAAGGAGACAAGTTGCAGGAGATTAAAATAACTAGTCATATACTATAATTGGGGCTTAAATTCCCATAAGGGTTGAAACCATCACTAGTAAAGCCAAGTTGTACATTCCGTGGATTTGAAGAAAATTCTGGGTTTGATGAATCAAACTTCTTCCATGCTTTGGAATCCCTTGGATGTCTCATTAAATCGTCATTATTACTTTCCACAGCATGCCACTTCATGTGCTCTGTAGTTTTAGATAATATGAATAATCTTTGCAAATGTAGCTTGAGTAGAAAGTAATGTAATACTTTTCCATTATTATTATCCTTTAATTTTCATCTAGAGGTATGACATCTTTTACACTTTTCTCTATTTGCATCCTTTCCCCAATAAAGCATGCAATCATTTAGACATGCATGTATCTTTGTGTAGTTGAGACCAAGCTTGTTAATGATTTTCTAAGCCTTATAGAAAGATTCAAGGATCTTTGTATGAGCAAATACATCATGCAACAATTCTAATATCATAGACATTGCTTTATTAGTAACTTCATACAAGCATTTAATATGATAGGATTTGACCAGAAAAGAGAGTTTTGAATATTTAGAGCACCCTTCAAACAATTCTTAATTTTCATCTCTAACTAACTCTTAAAATTCTTTGATTTGTTCACTTTGACCCTCATTTAGATTTAACTTCTCATCTTCAGCAATTGGTTCTAATGGTGTGTTAGTTCATACAAATTGTGTCTAAAGATCCCAAAAACGCATTTATCATGCGTTGAATTGAATTCTCATGGGCTCTAATGTAGGTGGTTTATTAGCATGATACCTATTAGTTGAAGTGTCTACAATACTTGATTCCCCATGCTAAATCCATTATGTGTATCCAATTGAAAATTGTTTCAGTATCAAGTGTTTATATACTTTATTTCTAGTCAACCATAGCCTAACTATACAATTAGGACATGAACATTTTTTTCTCCCTTCAACAGATCAATTTAATATTGCAAAATCTAAAAAACCTTCTAAACCCTTAGCATATTCTGCTGTATTCCTAGGAAAAGTAACCCAAGATTTGTTCATTATCATTGCTAGTACATTATCTACCCAAGAGTGGAAATTATAGAATATTCATTGGATCCAATTTGAATTAGTTTAGTTCCAAAATCTTTTATCATGTTTAAAAGATTGAAATAATGCTAAATAAGTTTAAAACCAAAGTTTATATAATTTTTTGTTTTGGAATCCTGAACAAACATCATAATATACTAAATACAAATAACTTTCTTTTAAGGAGATAAAAAAGAAAAAGGGCAAAAAGTTATAAAAACAACAAAAGAGATGTATTAAACCTGTGTAATTTCAATTCTCAGTTAATTTTGTATCTTAACTCTCAAGCGTACAAAGCAAGAAGCAACCTATGCTTTGTCCTTGCAAATCTAAGCAAAAGTTAAAAAGAAAAAAAGTTCGGGAGAAGTTTGTGTAAAAAAAAAATGACCAAAAAGTCGTTCAAAAGACTGATTTTCAGTCCTTCAACGTTGGCAATAAGAACCTTCTCTTTTGAATATACCCTTACATTTTTTAACAACATAAAAAATAAAGATGAAATCCTTATACAGTTTTATTTTACAAATGTATTATTCACATCTTTTAATAATCAATAAATAAAGTTCATACTTTCGTGAATCACATTATTTATGAAGAGTTTGGATAGCAAAACTGATAATAAATTATAAAAAAAAATCCGAGACGTAACGCAGATTTTATAGCATATATATAGAGTAGTTTTGAGTTGCGGCATGCAAAGTCCAATAGCGGTTTCAAAGAGTAGAGCTTATCGTTTCTCACTCATCATAAAGTTAAAAGGGCCCAAGTAGTGGTGTGATGGGCTGCATGAACCAAGATGCGTTGCTGCGTGATACAGTTGCCACTTGAAAAATTCTATCTCATTCCTGTCCTATTTTCTCTCTCTTTCTTTCGGAAAATAAACATAAAAAAATATTATAATAAATAAATATTTAGGACACTATTATTCTTTCAAATTTCAAGTCTCAACATTTGGTAATGGCATAACTTGAGACCAAAGCTATAAAATTGCTTTTTACTTTATATAAAAAAACCATAATTTTTATTCTCTGTGTAACTTGAGGAATCAAAGACGCTTTCTTGTTATTTCAAATAGAAGTTATTTTTTTGACAATATTTATAGCTTTGCTTGTCTAGTCATAGTGTACTTACTTGTTAAGGGGTATTGTAGAATGTGAAGTTTTTTAACATATGATTTTCAAACACACCTCAGTAACTGGTAAACAGTCTTTAACTTTGAACTTCCAAGCTGTTATTAACACAGAGCACAAGTAGACCATTTTGTTGAAAAGTGAATTACACTATAACGCCAAACCCTTCCTTTAATGCCAATAATTATGAGTCATGTTACACACATTCGGAGAGTTTTTACACATAGTCCTCACAAGGTCAATTTCTACCATTAGATTATTCTCTGAATGTAAATCCAATGTCAAAAAGAACATATGTGAAAGCATTATACACTATAAGAAAAATGTGATTTTCCAACGGAAAATTCTAACAGAATTAAATTTGTTGGAATATTCAATGGAAATTCCAATGAATTTAATTCCATTGGAATATTCCCACAGATATTAAAATGGACTAAACTTCCGTTGGAATATTTCAACGGAAACTCCGACTGATGGAAATTCCGCTGGAGTGTCCATTGAAAAATCCGTTGGAATATTAAAAATACACTGATTTTTAATTTTATTTTTTTAAAAAATATTCCAATGGACTTATCCGTTGGAGTTTTAACTAAAACGGCGCGTTTTGCTGTATTATTTAATTCTAACGGATAAATTCAGTTGGAATGTCCGTTGGAATTTTTGAAACCCTTATTACCATCCCCAGTTTCATTTTCTGCAAAATCGGCGGAATGCAGCCAATGCCTCTCATCTTCCTCGCGATCTCCAGCCGAAAGCAGCGAATGCAGCCTATGCCTCTCGTCTTCCTTGTGATCTCCGGTCCGCTCCCGATGCGATTTCTTCATTTTCTTCCTTGTTACCCATAGCCGACACATACCTAGCTTCTCAGCTTCAGTTCTATTGTTTTTAATTTACTTTTTCTTTTTGGTCTGTTCGGCTTTTCATTTTGTTTGTTGATATCCCGAATCAAATGAAAATAGATCCATTTTGCTTAGTTCTATTTGA
>JANHAO010024862.1:0-11502 GCA_026873985.1 Saraca asoca
AAAAAGTATACTTTCAAAACCAATTCAACATATAAGAAATAAAATCCATTATTTAAAAAGAATTTATAACATTCTATACAATGAACCTATTTTTGTGTTTACACATGGGATTATTAAGTGAGGAGGAATGTTCACTCACCTAGAAATTTCCTAAAGAGCTAGATCGGCTAAAGCTCCAAAACTTGTTATTGATATGCTCAACTCATCAAAGAGAATTTATCACCTTCTCAAGTGCAGGTGGGGAGCTCAGCCAAAGCTAGATCATCATCGGTGAGCCTATGGAAGCTGCTGACCGAATGGAGTCTAAAGTATCGATGACCAGTTGAGCTCATGCCGGAGCATCACTTGTGAGCTAGTTGGAAAGCTGACTGTACCACACCAAAACAAGGGAGAGAACAGCTGCAAAAGAAGGAGGCATTGGAAGAAAGAGCTTGCTAGCTATATCACATTAGACGGTAACGCAAGCCAGAGAAAAAGTAGAACACTGGCGAAGAAAAGAGAGGAGGATGCGAAGACGTTTAGATAGAGAAAAATTGCTACAAGCTGACTGAAGGAAAGGGATGTCGAAGAGGAAGCAGCTTACTAGCCGGAATACATTAGGCAATGGTCAGAGGCTGGTCACACACTCTGCTAGTCGGTGGCGGCATTAGAAGGAGGAGAGCTTCGAGAGAGAGAAGAAATATGCTGGAGAAGAAGAAGCTTCGGGATACAGCCTTCAAAGGAGAAGAAAGACCAGCTAAGGAAATTTATACAAAAGAAGGAATAGGGAAATTTGCACTTTGACCCTAAAAGTTTTCACTGCCTCAAATAGGTCCTTCCAGAATTATAGGAAATTACGTTATGGCCCCAATGATAACTTTAGAATTTTCACTTTGGTCCCTCAATCACTTATTATTATTATTATTATTATTTTGAGGTATTACAAAATCCCCTTCCCAATAAAAGAATTCGTCCTCAAATTTTAGAAGCAATTATAAGGAATGAAGGTCCCTACGAACACATCACTTAAACAACTAGGGGTATCTATACATCATGAAGGACTTGAGTTTCCAAGTGATTTCCATTTTTTCCATGATCTACCCTACATTAGCATCCTGGAAAACATCAATGATGAAGTCACCATCTCCCACAAATTCACTAGAACTTAACTAAGCATCAAGCATAAAGGTTAAAAGTCCATCCTTGCATCTTGGTTTCCCCTCAGAGCCACGTATCACCCTAGTAAGATTCTTTTCCTTGCTACTGTTCTTTAAAGCAAGATTGCCATGCTCGAGCTTCTGATCTTCAAGTTCTTTATCAGTGTTTAAAACATTTCCCCTTGCCCAGTATAAATCATGACATCTAAATTGCCCTCTGATCATTAACATAGCCCCTGATGATGAAGACCAATTATGATAAGCTCCACCCTATATTGAAATTCATCACCAACTTCAACTCTAGGGACAAGTCTCAAGATCTGCTTACTTGTATGAGGATATTTTCCTTTCTCCTTAAGAATCTGTGCTACTTGTAATCCATCTGTTAACTTTGCTTCTTCTTCCTGTAAAAGCTTCCTACAAACAACCTAAAATAGGTGGCATGTCTCTCTCATTTTATTTTGAGTCACATTCTACTCATTATCATGACTACTAAAACTACCAAGACCAATAAGAGGAACATTTACCAGACCTCCAACGACATCCTAATTTAGACATCAAGTTAAGCATAACTACCCTGTCTAATGCAATATCTATCGCACTAGAATTTCCTTTTCAACTCAAGCTAGTTACCATATACCTCTAAAGGCTTCATCTAATGGCTTTGGACTTCTTGGTTGGCCACTATCTCTTTCTCTGACAATTCTCACATTGCATATCATGGTGATGCACTATATTTAGTGTTTCTAACTTTGCTTCAACCTAATGGTGATTATGTTCATCAGGAAGTTTAATGCATTGTGTAGGATAATGTAACAGCAGTCCTACTCCTACAGGGCAACTATGATGGTGAGGTTGGCTGGGGCTAGGGAAGTTTGATGATCTGATCATCTAGGAATAATAGAAAGATGGTGGTTTGCCATTATTCTTGAATAGCAACATTGCTAGTGGGAGGAAAGGACTTGCAAAACTCTTTGGCACTTATCACAGTCCCATGGAAAATTGTTAAACAGGTAACCAGAATAGGATAACTAAGAATCATAGTGTAGGGAGTACTACAACTGGCAGGACTAGTTGGAGTAGTTAGAGGCAGCTCTTGCATAACTACTAAAGAAGAAAGGTCTACTCTTACAATGGAAAACTAGAATTTCAAGCAACACCATGCTTTCATTGCACTACTCTGATTGCTGAAACTCTTTTCTGAGGATAGCACCTATGACAAATTGAGCAAGTCACATTTCACAGCTTCTGCAGTATTTGTCAACCCATTTTCCATACTCTGGTGGGATTTGATAGGGAAAAACAAAAGTCCTCACCAAGTTATAAGTGCCACGAATTTAGGATCTGTGTAACAAGTGAAAGCTCTTCGGTTAAATTGTTGTTGGACAGGTCAAGGTCCTGAAGATTCTTGAGCAAATTCAAAGAGAGAAGCAAGATTAAAGATGTTACTAAAAAGGTTGAAAAAGTGATGGACAACAATGACAGAAACCTTTGGCAAAATCGATCCAAAGATTTAGTTGTCAACAACTGAGAGATTAACAAGGATTAGAAAATGGGCAATATCATTGAAGAGTGTGCCAAATAGGCTAAGACCAGGGACGTTTAGAGCTATCACATGTCAATGAGAATTACACGTGACGCTGGACCTAATGCAAGGGTTGGTGGAGGCATTTTATGAGGAAAAAGCAAATTGTGGCCATCAGTAATGGCTATTCTCAAGGATAACAATGCACAATAATCGATTTATGCCTAAGATAATATCAAAATCAATCATATCTAATACAATCAAGTTGGCAAGCGAAACAGTTCCACACACACCAATTCCACAAGTAGAAACCATTTCACTAGCTATCAATGCTTAACCCAGGGGAGTAGACACCAATAGCTATGATTTTAGAGGGGTTCAGGGTCTAACAAGTCATAGTCAAATAAGTGGATACAAAAGAATGAATTACACCTAAATCAAACAATACATAAACTAAAACAAAATTGACTATTAAAGTATCTATGGCCATAGTGTCAGTGGCCAGGGCATCCTGCCTCATCAAGGTGTGCAATCTCTCTGTAGTTCCTTGATTGCTATCATGACCACTACTAGTCGAATTTCTACCTCCCCTTCTAGTAGCAAAATCGGACACTGCGGGCCTAGCGGATGGTGTGGCTCAAGATGAAACATTGCCTAATGTTCCTGTAGCCCTGATGCCCCATAGTGAAGTAGGAGAATAAGGGCAATATTTCTTGAAATGGTCCACTTAGCCATACCTAAAGCAAGCTCCAATTGCCCACCTGTAAATTCCTGAATGAACCTTTTCATAAAATAAGTACAACCTTGGTGCCTCATGTCTAGCTGAAGTAGATGGGCTTGAACTTGATCCCTTAAGAGGACAGTACTTGAAAGTAGTTACACCTATGGGTCTTCCACTCTGAGTACCCAGGATTACAGATGTCTACCTTTTGAAATCTCCACTAGAGCCCTGAAATCTAAATCTCTTTCTCGAACTACTTACAGTTACTCTTGTGTCTACCCTCTCTGGTTGCTTTGATAATCTTTGTTGAGCCAATTCATCCACAAGGTCACCTATAACTTTCTATAAGTTTGTAGCCACTCTCTATAAGTCTGTAGCCCATCTTGGGGCATCTGAAGTAGAAGGGCCAACTGAGGTTCTAGTTGCAGAAGGGACCTCTGGGTCTGATTGGGAAATTCCTAGTTGCACTTCTGCTCGTGTAACCCTACCTCAGCCTCTAGCATGACCTTAGCTCCTATGTCTACCTCGACCTTGAGGTATAGGTTAGAAAGAAGATGATGGTTCATGGAAAGCTCTTTCGGATGCTTCTTCTTGTCAGCATCTAGAGTGAGCTGAAGATTGAGTCCTAGGTGGCATTTCCTATAATCAAGTAGGAAGATTCATTTTGGCAAGGTCCAAATACACTGATATATGTATAACTAAAAGAATTAGGCAATGCGGAGATTTTTCAACATATTCATGGTTTGGGTATTAGCATATCCTTATTTATGTATCATGCTCCTAGGCATACTAGCATAAACTTGGTATACCTATCCCATCTTAGTAGTTAGAGACCTCTATCATGCACTTAAACCCTATACCATGCTCTGATACTAGCTTTGTCATATCTCGATCCATGAAACATGACCGGCGTAGAAGCTGGAATCCTCTTCCATCAGGAAAGCCCCTATAAGCCTATAATGCACATGACATACCAATGACTCACTATTTCATCAATCCATGATGAAATATTTATATATTAAAATGCTAATGAAAATTTAGTAGAGTTTCCTCTATTTTTTGGACATATGGCCTCAAGGCTTAAACAACACAAAAAGGGGCTACACACCCATCACACCCTATATAACAACATAATAATGTACAATGGCCTAGACTATACAATTTACATCCTACTGGCCATCCAACAATCATACACAATGCATGCATATACAATCCTACTAATTGCCAGACTTTACACCATAGTTATACCTTAAATCTCTGCAGGAAGGGTCTACCTAATAAATGAATAGAACTAGGGTCGGAATGAGGTGAAAGGATCGTATGTGTGTCCTTAGGGTCTGAAACATGGAAAGAGATATGTAAGTTTCATAGAAAATCAGTGAGTAAACAATCCCACGATCACCCAAAAAAATCCCATTTAAAATCATGTTTGAAAGTATATATATGTATATATAAATATAGCCATGAAGATATGCTTACCCGTTCTACAGCCATAATCTCATTATACATTTGAAAACCATAATTTAGCAAGATAATCAAGTAATTGAAAGTATGATATTCAACAGCACAATAATAAATAGGAGAGAAAACCAATAATATTTTAATCTTTCATTAAAACTCAATATAGTAAAACATACAACTAGATTTCCAAAGAAGAAATCTAAAATGATAACCAAATCATAATACCTATCATAAGCCATCCAACACATCTACTAGATGCTCATGAACGTATATCTCCTTACATTTCTCCACCCTTATTCCTCCTTTCCGGGTCTGTATATACTCACAAGTACACTTAAAGGTTACCATCCAAATTTTTAGTGGATCTAGTATCTCAATTAAGATTCAGAAAATAACACATAGCATAAAAATCTTTATTTGGGTAAGCAACATTTATCAAAAACATACATAAACTTGTCAATGCATTTCTATATTCATTCGGCATATGGAAAAGTAATATCATTAGTTTCAATAATACAAAGCAAATGGAAATGCATATTTTTAACACAACAAACCATTTCATATATACATATAACATAAAAAGTATACTTTTGAAACCAGTTCAACATATAAGAAATAAAATCCATTATTTAAAAAGAATTTATAACATTTTATACAATGAATCTATTTTTATGTTTACATATGGGATTATTAAATAAGGAGGAATGTTCACTCACCTAGAAATTTCCTATAAAGCTAGATCAGCTAAAGCTCCAAAACTTGCTGTTGATATGTTTAACTCGTCAAATGGAATTTATCACCTTCCAAAGTGTAGGTGGGGAGCTCAGCCAGAGCTAGATCACCATCGGTGAGCCTATGGAAGTTGCTGATTGAATGGAGTCTGAAGTACTGGTAACCAGCTCAGCTCACGCCAGAGCACCGCCTATGAGCCAGTTGGAAAGCTAATCATACCACAGCGAAATAGAGGAGAGAATAGCCACAAAAGAAGGAGACACTGGAGGAAAGAGCTTACTAGCTGTATCACATTGCACGGCAGGCAAGTTGGAGAAAAGGCAGAACACTGATGATAAAAAGGGAGGAAGATGTGGAGACGTTTCGGTAGAGAAAAACTAGTCCAAGTTAATCGAAGGAAAGGGGCGCTGAAGAGGAAGTTGATCGAAGGAAGGGGGCACTAAAGAGGAAGCAACTTGCCGGTCGAAATGTGTTAGGCAATGGTCAGTGACTGGCCGAACACTCTACTGATCGGTGGCAACTTTAGAAAGAGGAGAGCTTTGGGAAAGAGAAGAAATATGCTGGAGAAGAAGAAGCTTCGAGACGCAGCCTTCAAAGGAGAAGAAAGACCGGTCAAGGAAATTTATACAAAAGAAGGAATAAGGAAATTTGCACTTTGACCCCAAAAGTTTTCATCGCCTTAAACAGGTCCTTCTGAAATTATAGGAAATTACGTTATGGCCCTAATGACAACTTTAGAATTTTCACTTCGGTCCCTCAGTCACTTATTATTATTATTATTATTATTATGAGGTATTACATAATTATTCGTGAAAAGAGATTCACAATAGGTGTAGAATTATCCAATCACCTAAAGATTGACTAAACACTGTCTTGAATCCAAGTTTTTTAAAAGAGACAACTCCATATTCTTAAATGAATCTATGGGTTGGAGTTAAATTAAACAAGATTTTTGCTCAATAAAACCTTGCAAGCAAGAATCTAATTATTGGCCACAAAAAATTTGACTTAAATTCCTAAAATAAAGAAAGAAAGTTAGGAATTATTAAAATTTTCTCTAATTGTTTAACACTAGGGTTTACAGGCAACAGCGGTCAACAAAAGCCTTCAAAAACCACCAGCCAAAGAATTAATTATATGTATAAATGTACGTATGTATGTATATGTATGAAGACATGGAATAGTGGGATGGTGGTAAGTGAAGCAAAATGATGAACTGAAACTACTGCAAAAATACTTAATTTAGGTTATTTTGTGCATCTTAGTTTCAAGTCTTGTCAAGTAAGTAGTCTTCACCTCAAGAAGCCCCATGATCTAGATGAAGAAGGGCCAAACACTGGTCTCAATCATACCCCAGCTAGTTCAACCAAATAGGGCCATAAGGTTCAACCTCCTGCAATTTTGTTCACCAGGCAATGTAAGCACGTAAGGACAAAGAAGACTGGTAAAGGTTAGGCAAGCCACTGGTGGTTGACAAACATCAGAGAAGGAGTAAGGTCATTCGGCTTGGTGGTTGGGGAAAGATCAGCTTTCACTTTTGCAATAGAGAAGGAGATGGGAAAATAAAAGAAGAAAAAATAGTGATTGTCGGCATGAAGGGAAGCTGATTGTCGAGAAAGAAGAAGAAGAATCAGAGTGTAGGGTAGTTTAGGAGAGAACAAGAAGAAAGAGTAGAGTGAGTCTGTTAGGCTAGTCAATGTGGGAGAGAAAAAAGAAAAAAAGGAAAAAGAAAAAGAAGAAAAGGGAAAATTACCTTTTAGACCGAAAATAAAATTAAAATACTCACTTTAATACACTTACTTACATTATTTTTCATCAAACAAAACATGTGTTAGGTTATCAACTATGTAACTTTAACACATAATTTTACAAGTTTAATATTAGCTTAATTTATTTAATAAAGTGCTACAGGTAAATTGGTAAAACTGGCCTTATAGTTAGAAACTTATATATGTGTTTGTGAACTATCTCAATTGGGACAAGGAATACTTAAGTGCATTAAGAAAAGGGCGTGATATGAATTTAACCAAAGATAAATTCGAAAACATGGAGAGCCAACAAACACATGTTTCAAGCGTATGACATTCATTTAATGGTATACACAAAATATGTTGTACATTTAAGGGCATACAAAAAGAATAGAGTGCAATATAGTTTCAAGACCATACAACCTTATTTTATTCCCTCCTTATTATGCTTGTATATGTTTTATATATGTATATGAATGATTTACCTTATAGGCTAGGTAAATAATTTGATATGCACAATAATGTTGGGCCAATGTAAGGGCCTAAAGGTCATGATGGAACAACATGATGTGGTCTTAGTAAATAATATGATATCACTAGAAGAATTTGATTATTTAGTGATAAGATTACCAATGAATACTTTATCAGAAAACAACGTTCTAGTTACCCCATTGTTCCATAAAACATTGATCATTCTGTGATGGAATTAGTGATGAAAAAGAGCACTTTCAACCCTAATTCCATCAATTGTTCCAATTTTTTTTTGCCAAAGTTACCGATAGAATTTGAAAGTAAGGCTTTTTAAGTTCAAAATACCGATGGAATTAGTGATAGATATTAAAATATTTTTTAAGAAATTTCACAATAAAATTTTTTTTTCTATTCATTCAGTAGCGAATTTGCTAACATAATTGTGTAGACTAGTTGTTAAGTCTGTCAGTAATATGGAACACATAGTTTCATTTATTGGGTTTAGCAATGGAAAATGTCGTCACTAATTTTGTTAGTAAACTGAAAATATATCCTGCCTAACAAATCCCTCACTTCTATTATTTAGCCTTCTATTCCTCTTTCCCTCACTTAGCTGTGAAGTCCGATCTCCAAGTTTGTTGCCACCATCACATCATTATGCTATTGTTACCGAAGATTGTCTTCGCCATCTACAATTGAACAAGGTAAGCTTTACAACCAATAACTTTGTTATAATTTGGGATTGAATTTGTAAATTTAGGGTTTAGTTAGGAATTTGTAATGTTAGGATTTAGTTTAAATGTTGATTAAGGATTTTTAATGTTAGGGTTTAGTTATAATGTTGATTGCATTGGATTTAGAATAATCTGAATGTTGTTTTATATTAGGGAGATAGATGTGTTCTACAATGTTAGTTAGGGAGATAGTTGTAATTTATCAAATCAAATGAAGATATGCAATATTGTCTTTTGTGCATTTAATCAATTTATTAGAGACATAAGCATGAAAGCTCTTAGAAAAATGATATATCACTATATAAATGTTGTTTTGTAGCTATCTATATCGATATTAACTAACAAAAGTTGTTTTATTTATTCTCTGAAGTCGAGGTTTCACTTTGACATGCCGGATCCTATTGCAAGGAGTTAGACACTTAAGAACCTAGGTAGAAAGTGGAGGGACTTCAAGTGCAAGATATGGCATGAGATCAATGATTCCTCCTTGACTTTAGAGGAGATGTATGAAAAGGTCCTGAAGAGGGTTCCTCGGGATCAATAGAAGATGTTTGTTGACAAGAACAATGAGGAAAAGTATAAGATAATGTCTAATGTAAGTACATCATTTCATCAAAATGTATATGCAAATATCGATAATAATGATTCCTTCTTATTATAGGATATGTGTAGGAAAAATGCATCAAATTGCTAGAAGCAACTGGTTCTACACGCAACTGGCTTCAAAAGCTTTGCTAGGAAAAGGGTTGAATTAGTTTTCTTCCACACCTTCTTATTTAAGTACTAATATATTAGCTAAGTTGAGATATGCTATTTAAATTGATATATTCTTTTATGTAGGCTGAAGAGCTAGGTCGTTCAATGAAAAGAATAGATCTATAGCTTCATGTTCATAAGAAATCGGACGACACTTATGCTAACATAGCAGCCAAAGATAAAAGGGTCAATCTTTGCTTCATTTTTCATGTTATAGGATTACACATTCATAAACGTGTTAATAAAATGGATATTCTGCTTTTGTAGGAGCAAATTAAGGAGATCTTGTCCCAAGACCCTTCTTTACAATCTCAGGCCATGTCATAGGATGATGCCATGGCAAAGGTATTTAGCAGAGAGCACTCTAGACGGGTTTGAGGTTTAGGTTTTAGGCCATCCCCTTCAAATGTGTTTGGCAAAGCTTCTCAAAAGTTCAAAGGCATGACATTTGATAGCCTTAGTTCTAGTGAGCAAATGCAGGTGAGAGTCTAAAGTTTGGAGGTAGAGTTGATTTTTGAACGTGAAAGGTGATTGGCTATAGAGGGAGTTTTGGCATCAGTTTTTCAAAAAATATTTAGGACACTGCCTAAAGAAATTGCTAATTTGATAGCACACCCACCATCTATAAATTTCTAGTCTTCTCTCTACTTGTTAATGATGGATTGGCTATGTTTGTTAATTATTGCTGATGGATTAGCTATGTTTGTTACTTCTATATCTACTTCATATAAATCATAAGTTAGAGTTAGCTTCTAGGAATTGAATTTTTTGCATTGATATTCTACCTCGCTAGCTAAATGATTTTCTGTATTGAATTTCTACCTTGCTAGCTAAATGTGCTTTGCAATAAATATGCAAATTGCTAGCTAGGTACTAATTTCATACTCTATGCGCTGCTATGAATGATTTTTTGTATTGATTTTCTGCCTTGCTAGCTGAATAAGCTTGTACAGTAAATAGCTTATTAATAAATTTGATAGTGTTATAATAACACAATATTTGACACAATTATTTATCCTCATACTTAGTATTTTAAGGGCTAAAATGATTTAATTCCAGCTGTGTTACTGTGTATTGGTGATTTTATGTCAATTAGTTCATTATCGAAAATTCTGCATAATTGTGCCAATTTTGAGCGGTTTCTGTAATTTGACAATATCTTGAGCTACACCTATCCAATTGATGTGATTTTTATCTTCTAGGAAAGATAAGATATTTCTCTACAACTTTAATGAATATCTCCAAGGCTGAATCACACGTTTGGTTATCTGAATTTTGAGTTGAAACAAATATCAGAATGCTGCCTAGCCCTATCCTCGTGCAGCTGACCTCTGTGCATTTAGAAGACCATAACTTGAGTTTTAGAGGTCCAATTAACGTGAAAATAGACCCAAATGGAAGTTAACACATAAATCTACATTTCATATGAAGACTTCCTATGCTGAAATGATCAAATTGGGCATCAAAACTGAGCTGCAAGTTAGAGGTAGAGAAGCTGTGAAATTGGGCCCTACAAAATTGAAGTTTTAAAAACCCAATTGGCATGATTTTTTTAGCCCATTGCAACATCCTTTGATCCAACAAAAATACCAACCAACTGGAGATCTCAAAAGAAGAAGAAAAGGTGGGAATGCAATCTGCAAATAGCACACAACATGCAGAGTGGTAGAACAGCAACTAGACAGCTACATGCCTACATACCTATGCAACTAGCTTCTCTCCTTTTGAACCTAGGTAGAACCATTTGTTGGAGAGACTTTTGCTCCAATTTTTTCTTAGTTTTTAGGGTGCTTTTGCAGTGTATTTTTGGGGCAGAGAGCAAGCTTTTGCTCTCCCCTTTTCTTTGTGTTTTTTAGCCTACCATGGAAGGCTAGTTTCTGTAATCAGTCCAAGGGGCTGCAACTTGAAGATTTAATGCTGAGATCCTGTTATTTGTTTCTTACATTCACTTGTTAGCCATTTATTCTCCTTCTTCTTTGTTTTACTTGTGAAATCTGAATGGAATGGCTTCATGATGTTTAAATTTCAATAGGATTATGGCTTCATGATCTACTTTAGAAGAGAAAGGTAGAAACTAAGTAATACATTAAGCTTTTGATGTATTTGCTTCTTGGCTGAATCTTGACTACTTAGGATAGGTTCATTAATCATTCCAAGGCTTCTTACTATGATTATTGACAATTGAATGAACATTTAGTGATCTAGGATGCATTGATCT
>JANHAO010024863.1:0-11494 GCA_026873985.1 Saraca asoca
GCCATTTGAATTGAAGAATAGTAATTGTTGTTATCTTTCTCACATATATGTAAACAACCCTATATAATAGCTTCATTAAAATCCACTAGTGAATTGCTAGTGGTCCTATCAAATATAATAATTAACTTTTAAACTAGGTTTATTTAGGCTTAAAATAAAAAAAAAATGCTATATGCATTAGTACAACATCACTAATGAAATTAATTGATAGTAAAACATAGAAAGCCACAAGCATGGCAACATATGAGACACCATATAATCTAATCCTGAATGAGAATAACAATGTTAAATTGGAAGCAAATGTTTGTAGCATGAGAACATAACAAGAATGGCAACACCACAAACTATGTGTATTTTTTAGTTATTGTCACAAGCAGCATAATGCATGACAGTAGTTGAAATTGCATTTATAGCTTCAAAAATTTATATAGCTAAAGGTACACTAAACATTCTCCAAGTTTTACCAAATGTAGGAAAGTTACACACATTTTAAAACCATACTAAGCTTTACATTTTCAAATGCGAACAATAACAAATCCTTTACTATAAAGTGTCTGAGGTAAAAATGATATGCAGTGTACCATAAAAAGAATGCCAAACATTTTAAAAAAAAAAGAAGATTTACCCACTGATTACATCATAATCTATAGCTCAATCCAAATTAATCTCAGCGTTTCTAAATATTGCTCATAGCAAAACAAAATTTCAAGCTAAATAAGCAAAATAATTGTTACTCTTGAAAATTTAAGAATAAATGGAAACAAAAACATCATATAGTCAACATACCCGAAAATAGAATCCCATGAAAACCAAAATATGCATAAGCCCATAGAATAAAAAGAAAAAAATGGATTTTTGGTACTATTAAAACAAAAACTTTGCAAACCAGAATTTTTGTAATAAAACAAAATGCAAGTTGTGGCTCCTTACCTAGAGATCAACACTAAAATATAACTATAGCAAAATTACCTATCATTATGCAACATAGACTTAAGCTATTATACATCAGAGACTCTAACCATTATGTAGCAACAATTTTTTTAGCTTCATCCCTTGTTCTAAGACTGAATAACCTAACTACCCCTTCTATTTGACCCCTGCAAAAGAAATTCCCTTCTTCCATAAACCCCTTGTTATTTATATGATGGCTCTTAAAAATAATTAAATTACATTGTATATTGATGTTATACGTTTAGCCGGCTACTTAATTGAGCTACAATTAAGGTTAAACTTTTATGTCTCTCACACTAGAATTTAAAATAAGATCACTTCCTTTCAATACTAATGTTATTTCCGACTTGTCCTATTATACTAGAAAATTGTGACAGTTTATTTTATCATTCTCTAATTGCTTATTCTCCTCAACGTCACCACTATGGTTCTAAATTTCACTATTTTATTCATTTCATTCAAACTTGCAAAAGGTCCAATAGTCAAGTTAGGCTACCCAATCCAGGTTGGAATATTGCAATCTTTTTAATTCTATCAAACTTAGGTATAACATCTTTTCGATGCCCCAACTTGGGACATGACCAATGTGGGAGAACTAGCCCATAAGCCATTTGACACAACATACACTTATTTGAAACTTACTACACATATTCAGCATAAACCTATGTACTTGGTGACAATAAATGGAAAAATGAAAGATATCAAAATCAAAACTTGTTTAAAAACTTTATATTTATATATATAAAAAATAAATATGTACAAGATCCAACAATCACTCAAACATAACTCTGTTTCACAAGTCAACCTTGTGAATGATTTGAGGTGGCAAGCGTGCTCAGTTTGACATGAAACTTTGTGAAAAAAATTAAGCATGGTAAGAGGCCTTGTGGCTCAAATTTGGAAGCAATCCAACTTGTGCACTATTTTTTTTATTTTCACCATTTTAGGGGTATTTCTATAATGTTAGTAAGGTTTGCTTGTTCATTGCAAGTTGAAAAGCATATGGCTATGTTCTTTGCATTTTAAGCTTTGCATCCATATAAAATGGTGCAAAATCACAAAAAGTGTATCTACTCCTATCATTTGGCCTTTTGCTTAGAATGCTCTTTAGGGAGGAAGCATTGGTAGCTTGCTAGGCACTTGATCAAGGGCACCTTGGGGCCTTGTTGGGTCTTTGTTAAGGGCTCGTTGGCATTTAGTTTAGGGATATAAAGGAGTGTGTTGGCTTAAAGCCTCCCCTACACACTCTAATCTATATAATGAGGTATATATCAATAAAATGGAGTTATCTCTATCCCTATTTGATTGTCCTTTCATTTTTGCCTATTGTACCTTGAGGCTACTTGTGTGGGGTGTTCTTGAGACTCAGTTGTTCAATTGCTTCGGTTTACTTGCTTATATTGTCTTCTAACATGTTGTGCATATTCCAAAATACCCCGATTATATATCCAAGTGTGGCTCAAGTTATTAAAAGGTTGGCATGTCGGTCAAGAATGGTGACATGTGCCATATGGTTTTAGCTAGAGAGCTAACGGCCCATGACACTTTGGCATGAGTGAATCTTCAGTACCGACTAAGGTGATAAGTGTCAAACAAAGGGTTTGGTTCATGGGAAGTTTGTTGGGGGAAGGGTATGAAAGGTTGGGTTGCCTTTGATACATTAGCAAGAGATTTATATCAAAACTACATTGTTTTGATTAATAATATGAGAAAACATAAGGAAAATAATATTACACTATTCCAAATGGCTGGCACAATATATGTATTACTCTTTTCTTTTATAAAAGGTCTTTATAAAATACTTGAAGGTATAATGTGAGTTAAAATTTATTATTTATATATTTAATAAAACCAACTACTATACATATATACACTTTTGAACTAAGAAAGAAGTAAAAGTAATAAAATTTAAAGTAGAAAGAATCATAAAATAAATATAAATAATTATATATATTTTAGTTCTATTGTTTAATGAAATGCAAATGTTAAAATTAGTCTAGACCTTTATTCATCTAAAATTTGTATAAAATAAATAATATTCCATCTCATATATACTCTATCAAACTTATTTATTAAAGGTTTTCAAACCAAATATTTGTTTAAAATAAATAATACTCTATCATACCCCAATCCATGGAACATGCCAACATAGAAGGCCACCATTAGGAAACCTTCTACAAGCCTGACAATGCAAATTATATACTAAAGACTCACAATTTTATAGTTGCATACCCAAACATTTACATAATAATTCTACCAAAAATTTGGTGGAATTTCCTCTATTTTTTAAACTTCTGAGCACAAGGCCCATACAAATAAAAAAGGCTACACACCCATCATGACTTGTACAACAATACAACAAAAGTAGTGACCCAGATTACATAGTCTATATCCTACCGGGCATTCAGCAACCAAGCACATGCAAACATAATCTTACCAACTGCCATGATTTCCACCATTCATATACCTTCATACTCTATAGAAGTGATCCACTTCATCAAGAAGCAAATCCTGTATCAGTGTAGGGTAGAGGGACGGTAGGTATATCCTCAGGTTCTAAAAAACATTGAAAAAAAAGGAGTGAGTTGCATAGAAACTTAGTGAGTAAATAATCCCATAGAAACAATATATATATATATATATATGTAACCATGAAGATAAACTAACTCATTTGATAGCTATAACCTTAAAATAGGTTTGAAAGCTCTCATTCATCAAGGAAATCAGATAATTAAAATTATGATATTTAACAACATAAAAGTGAGTAACGACGTATACTATTATGAAAATATCCATCATGGCATAAACATAAAAGAAATTCAGTAAAACTTTTGAAAATATATCAATATTCAAGTAGCAATACACTCAATTGAAATCCTAAGGAAAATTCCTAGAGGTAACCATAACATCAGAAGCATCCCCAAAATCAATCCTATACGCCAAATATTCAAATATTCGTCAGGTCCACCTTTATTTCTCCTTGCATGTACTAGTCACAAGTGCACTTGAGGATTACCGATGAATCTTCAATGGATCTAGGGCTTTAATTCATAAGGTCATATTTATATTTAAGCATCATAAAGAAAAATAAAATCTATAGTACCAACCACATAAACCAAAAATAAAAGCATAATTTTTTCACATCAAATTAATTTATATATATACAACATATGTTAAGCCTTCAATACAAGGTAACATCAAAATCCTATTACTCAAATCATATTAATTCTCATAAAAAATTATTTTACAATATAAATGGGATCTAAAAAAAATAACTAGGATTATTTACTCACCTCTAGTAGCAAAATAACCTTAATTTCCTTTTTCTTGATTCACACTAATTCAATAATCTAATAGTTGCACTTATTAGAACATTTTAGGATCAGTTTCCAACTAAGGCAACACATTCTAAATGTGTAAGACATTTTTAAGCTAAGAAAGGAATTGTGTACTCACTATCTAGTGGCAAATTAGGGTTTGGGTGTGCTGCTAAATACACACTTGGTAACATTCTGAAATAATTAACAAGACCATTTGACTTTTTTGACAAATTACCATGGACATTATTAGGTTAGTTATGCAAAGCCTGTGCTTGCAATTGGCACTTTTGAGATAGAAGACAAACTAATCCCATAAAAGTACAAAATGTTGGCTAGTTAAAACTACAAGAGATTCTAATGTAAGGCTCCAGAGGTGGCCAAACTGATTACTCAATATACCTAACATTCCATCCAGGGCAAGAGGCATAAATTGTCAACAAAATTAATTACTGAGTCCATAATCCTTTCTAATTCAAACTCTGGATGATATATTCTATGGCTAGATTCTTCTAATGGAAAGCCATAATTTACTTCTAAATAATCAATAGGAATTGGCATCACTTTTGGAAATGACATATATCTTTTTCCAAGGCTTAAAAGCTTATTTGTTTCATTGGCTCTAGACTTACTTGTACCAAAGAGTCTATTATAAGAATTTAATGTAGCACCTATAATGCTTTTATAGGCCCTCTGAGACTATGCAATGCAACCAGATTCAAAGAAGTTAGGAACAACTCATTTTGAGCTTAATCACAAATGGTTTACATCGAGAAATAAGGGGCCAAAAAGAACAACTGGTTCGGTTTAACCCAGTTAGTAGAATGGTGAGGCCCAAGCTAGAAATGAAGCTTAAATGGACAAGAAAGGCCAGCAATTGATCTGGCCATCCTAATCACCAGAAAAGTGGAGATGATCAAAGAAGTAGAGTTGGAACAAAGGGGTAACATAGCCACTGTTGTTTAGGTAAATGGAGCTCGATTCGAAGAAGTAGCATGATGAAGAGGTTATCTGACCAAAAGAAGAAGATGAGGAAGAAAATAAGGCTGAATGACAGTTGAAAATAGTGAAGAAGAAGAAGCAAAATGAGGTTAAAGGAAATGGAGTTTTCTGAAGAAATGGAAGTATCATGAGACTTTTGGAGAAATGAAGAAAAATGTAGGTCTACACCTAGTTTAAAGGAAATTAAAATGAAATGAGGAAAATTGTTGTTTAGCCCTATCAAAGCTTCAACATCTTCACTAAAGTCCTTCAGGAAAAGGGAAAATTCAACTTCAGCCCCTACAAAATTAGAAAACTTCGTTTTAGTCCAACAAGATCAAATTATTCTTATTTTTATTTTTTATTTACTTTTGTTTTTCTAAGGTCTTAAAAACTCTCCCCCCATCAAAAGAATTTGTCCTTGAATTCTAGAAGCATGGTTATACAAGATTAATACACAATATTAAGTTATCTACTGAAAATAAGGTTTCGAAGGCATGAGAAAGGAAGGTCTAGGCATCACCACTTGTTATACTATCAGAAGGGAAACCATCAACCAAGAGTTGTTGGTGAGAATTCACTACTTTCTAAAAGCTTACGTTATCAAGAATGGTAGTCTTAGGCTCCTTCCTAAGTACTAAGATTTTGTGAAATTTACGAACAACCTTTTTGGTGCTTTCAGATTTACTTGGATGACTTTCCACTAGTTGACCATCATGATCTAAGTTACTTAGCATGTCGAGTCCCCAATAATGAATCTAGTCTATTTGTAGATGTTGGAAACTTGGTCTTTATTTTACCTCCACTTCACTTAAGACTATCCTCCATGGTCTTCATCCTAGCCTCTTTCCCTATTCCATTAGAACCCCATTTGTCCCTTAGTTTAATATCCCTTTTTTTGCATGTATAATTCATAGAATCTTCCCCTACAATTGTCACTAAAGTTGAGACCTAAAAAACTTAGCTCCAAAGCATCACTAGAGTCATAATCTTACACCATATTAATTAATTTAGCCTCAAAATTTACTGTAATGCCAAAGCTCTTAATTTAGTCAAGCACTACCTTTCTAGTTAGCATATGATGAGTTGACTGTAATGTTTTAGGTCTCCCATACTCTAAGTTAACGGTCTATTCTACATATATGTCAGTAGATTCACTCTTCAGTGTAGAACTAGACTGGTCCTTTAAAACCCATAGTTTATGCTCTATAATAAACTTTTCAAGCCCCTTTGTCTTCATATTTAGATCTTTATTTAGCCCTTGATTTTCCTTAGATCACCTTACTCTACAAACTTGCTCTAATGGTGTAACTGAGGCTACATCATCACTGCCTTGACTCTTCACAACTTTTTTACTAACAACATTCCACTCACTATTTTTGAAAAGTAGCCTTAGTTTCAATTTTCTTACTATGTGACTCACTAATCTATTCATGGCTACTAGAATAAGGTTTTTGGTATTTCATTATTGGAACTTCAGAATCCTTTACCTTAATTTGCTATTTGCTAGAGAATGTAGACTCCTTTTTCACCTAATCATTAGCTTTTCTAGCATATAATTTCCACTGTGGTTGATCAAAAGATTGATCACCCCTAACCTTAATAGAATAAGCTTCCTTTTCTTTTCCTCTAGGTTAGTGCTCAGCTTCTCTTGCTCTTTCAAGATCTTTTTTACTTGCTCTGTTCAATAATCTGCATTCTTCTTGATTTATCCAAAAAATCTTTGTGAAGTTTGTTTTCCTCCTCAAGCATCCTGTGTAAGGACATAGTCTTCTCATTGCACTTGTATTGTAGCTTGTTTATGTTTTCATTTGTCATATCAATCTCATTAACTATGTTTAACCTAATATTGTTTTGGCTCACAAAAACCTCTTGGTCAATATCTAAAACTGTTCTTAACTTCCCTTTCCTACAAAGGTAATCTTCTGTTGACTCTTCTCAACTATAATTATTTTCCTAAGCAACCCATCCATAAAAGCTTGAGCTTGGTTGTGAATTTCATGGATCTCAATCCTTCTTACCATGATGTGTAGTTTCAAATGACTTTTTAAAATCAGAAGCATTCATGAAACCATTCTAATCATGGTTAAATTCCACTATGGCTTGAGTAGTTAGGTTACTTTCCTTTGAGAAGATCTAAACCCCTAGAAGGCTATATTTAACTACTCCAACTAATATCCAGAATCTTTTATCTCACCCTGAATGTTAACAATTACACTAGTTCAAGGCCACACATGCAAATCAACCTATTGTGGAGGTTGGTTGACAGGTTTGGGTAACACTAAACGTGACATTAATTCTTCTTCATTAGCTAGGCCAATCTCTAGCTACTTTGCAAGTGCAAGATGGTTTGCCTTTTGTATAACACTTTTGTTAATAGACTCCATTGCCAACTCATGATGCATGTTGTTTCAAGTCCTTATATTTGTAATCTTGTTTCTTCTTGCCAGCATAAAAAGAGGCATCTAAGGATGTTATTTATTATTATTATTATTATTATTATTATTATTATTATTATTATTATTATTATTATTATTTATCTTTAACCTTATACTTTCTAGCTCTTAATAGTTCACACGATTTCTCCTTATAGTTATTAATCTCAAATTCATTAATATTTGACTCTCTTTCGGAGCTATGGTCCATCAAAGCTAGAGAGTGTATGGTTGCACCTTTCTTCTTTAGGGAGAGAATAAATAAGTGATCTCAGCTTAACTGTTTCAGTTTCTAGATCACCTCTAAACAAAAATGCATACATGGATTCTTAAATTCATTGACAAATCATATCTCCAATATCAGGACTACTTTCAGCAATAAGCTACCATAAAGCCTCAATCTTCTGAACATTTGGTTTAATAGGATTAGAGGTGGAGAAAGATTCAAAACTGCACTAATGCTTTCGATATCCTAATTGGTATTAGTATTGCTTACAATTGTAGAAGTTACTAGAGGTGTAGGCGGTAGAGGAGGTAGAACAAGGGTAGGGATGATTGTTGGTCCCAAAAGGTAAATGAAAATTAAGATCTTCCCTTATTCCCGTTAGGGATACTCTTTATAAAAACTAAATAAACTTAATCAATTAAGTTAAATTTGAATGCAATTGTTAACTTTAATTTCTTTGTATAGCAGAAGACTTTCTTGATCAGATTAGGCCGTTAACAATTAATAGTATTAGCAAAAAAGCAAATTATAGCATTAATTACAGAACTAGAAATAATGAATATTAATAGGGTTCATGTAAAAACCAAAATTACATAATTCAATCTAGTAGAAATTCAAGATAGAATTTACGCAGTAATTATTCAAAATTTAGAATTATAGTATTCGTGACTTTGAAAAAATATAAATGCAGAAATTAAAGAATTGAGACAAATTTTTAAAGTGATTCAATTTGAATTAAAACTGCAATTCAAGTCTACTCCACTAGATCAATACTCAACCATATGATCACTTTATTAACTAAGCATAGGAATTTAACAAGGCTCATCTTAGCCAGCTTTACAACAAGAAATTAATAAGCTCTTGTAATACCTAAGATACAAAAATTCTACATCTAACCTAACTATGATCAAGCTCACAACTAAGAAGATGTAACAAGAATTCAATGCACCTCCTACAAATTGCAATTAACCTCACAATTCTAGAAGGATGCAAAGGGAAAATCAACCTTTTCCTTTGTATTTAGATTTCTAACCCTAGAAATTTGAAAGATTAATAAAGATTGAGTTTAGAAGTATAATGCAGTCAAATTGAGATGTATATCTCAATTAACTAAGTAGAAATCACTTTTAGATTGCTTAAGATTTGATAAAATCATTCAATTCAAGTGAGGTGAGAAAATTAGGTATAAGTTCTGTGTTTTCTTTTCTTTCTATCACACTGAGTTATGAAAAGTTATGTTTTGAAAATAGGGTTTGGTCTATTTATAGTTGAGTTAGAAAATAATTACCTTTCAATCCTTGAATCGATTCATGCTAGTTATAACAAACATCTGACTAACTACTTGATTTAAAAATTGATTCAGGTCAAGTGAAAATTTGTCACTGAATTGATTGATGAATTGATGTAAAAAAGTTCCAAACCTTCGGTAAGAATTTTTTTTTTCATGAATCAATTCATATTTATTTCACAAGTTTTCCAGTAGTGATTTGTGAATCGATTCTCATAGTGAAAAATAATTTTTATAAAAGTTTAACTTGTGAAGGAATATGTGAAAAACCTATTTGAAGACATTTGTTTGAAAACACGTTTTAAATGATTTATTTTACCTCACTGTAATTTATTTTTAGAAAACATAATTGAGCAATTTGAAAAAGATTTCTATTACAAAAGATCCTAAGAAATAAAGTAAAAACTTAATACTAAAGTAGATGTTTTGATCAAACTTTGGTCAACTTTGAATCCTACAAAAAATAGATAAACACTCAAAAATAAAATCAGCTCATAATAATGACCAAAGCATTTTTTTAAAAAAATTATTTTTCAATCATCAAAACTAAAGAAAAAGTGTAGCTAGGATAACCTAGGCTGACAATCTCCCCCTTTTTGATGTTGACAAACAATTTAGATGAGATTCAAAGTTTCTAAAAAAGAATCAATGTTAGATGAGAAAAAAACTCATCTTTTCTTCATAAAAAAAATTAAATCTCCCCTCTTTTGAAAATTTTATCTTTCTTCCAAAAGAGATATTTGGTTTTGAAAATCTCATTTCTCATTTCTCCGTTTAAAAAATCTCATATTTTCTCCTCTTTTTGGCATATTAAAAAGAAATTGGTGCTCAATAAAAAGAGAAAAAAGATTAGATCTTCAAAAAATCCAAACTACTATCTCAAGTTTCATTTTACTTACTTTTTTTCCTAATAAAAAATCATAGCTTTTGAAGGTAAACTTGATATATAATAAATCAGAAAATCATAATCCAGAATAAGAAACTAGAATTCATACATGGGTTGAAGTAAAATTCAGAATATGCAAATCACAAAATATATACATTGTCATCAAAATATCTAGTATCAAATACTATCAAAAATAGGGGGACTGTTCAGGAATGAACAATCTAGCAGAACAATCAATTTAGAATCCATTATTTCCTCTAAACTAAAAAGTATCAAGAGTTAAAGCTCTAATAAACAACTTCCAGACTATGGATTAAAATTTGACAAGATTCCTATAATGTGTGATAATACAAGTACTATTAACCTTACTAAAAATCCTATCATGGATTCAAAAACAAAACACATACAAATATTCACCATTTTCTTAGAGATCATGTCCAAAGAGCTGGCATCTCAATTGAGTTTATACAAACCAATTTCCAACTAGCTGATATCTTTATAAAACCGCTACATGAAAAGTGATTTGTATTCATTCAAAGAGAGCATGGGATGTTAGACTCTTTACAGAACAATTTTAGCTAATTTTTTTTTAAACTTAATGACTCAAAGTTTTTAATGTTCTAATATTTTAACTTTTATGCATGATTTTTTTTAATGATTTCTAACTTAAGCATTGAAATTTCTTTTAGTTTGCTTTGTAGGAATAAAGCATGTGAATTAAGGTTTGAGTTAAGACTTTAACTTGTGTTCATTTGATTAATTTCTATACATGCCTAAAGTTCTAAGTTTTTCTGGTTTAAAATTGCATAAAATAGATTTCAAGTGTTTTGAATCGAGTTCAGAATCAATTCAAATATTTTCCAGGTTTATTTTGAGTTTTTGAATTGATTCAAGATTCAAAAATTTGCTCTATGAATTAACTCCAAAACCAATTTAGAAAATTTCTAATGTTTTAGTCTATTTCTAAATTTCTTAAAATTCTTACTTTGTATAGGTGAATCGATTTTAGAATTGATTTGTCTAAAATAAATTGATACCAAAACATGTTTTTATTTCAATTTATGCTATCTTTCTCTCTTAAATCAATTCTAATATTTTTTTATTAATTGGTATAATAACTTGTTAAAGGGGAGCAATAATATTACTTTTGATGCTACTACTTTGATTTTATAGCCTTGTTATTTTTTTTTACTGTTATACATATATAATTACTTTTTAATACACTTTTTTTTTTTAATATTTTGATTCTAAAAATCTAATGTTTCTTCTTTTTTTATTGAGCACCAATTTCTTTTTAAAATACCAAAAGGGGGAGACAAATGAAATTTTCAAAGATTTTTGAATTTTTAGAGAAAAGATGAGGAATATAAAATTTTTGATTCTCATCTTAGATTAATATTTGACAAACTT
>JANHAO010024864.1:0-11499 GCA_026873985.1 Saraca asoca
TATATTGGGCTTTATTAATGTTATATTACATTGGGCTTAATTATTAAAATTAGTTAGACTAATTTAATAACTTAAGCCCAAAAAGCCTTACCACACTTTCTATTGGACTAGGACTCTCAGTTGGGCTAGGATTGGGCCTTTCAGTTGGACTGGGCCTAGGTCTTTTTCTCGCTAAAACCCTAGAGTTATAAAGATGACATAAAAAGGGATTAGTGAGGCGTGATATAGATCATCAAGAGACGACATTCCTTTCATCTTGAGAGCAGCTGAATTGAGAGAAAAGAAAAAGGTTTTCTTCAAAATACATTGAGAGATCCAAAAATAGAGAGAGACATTTCCTAGCAGAGATGTAGTGTGTGAGGCAGTTCCATCCAATCGGAGTTTTGTTTTGCTCATGTATGGATACCCATAAAGACATGGATCTGTTGTTTCGTGTTCGTGATTCTGCTTCAGTCGCAGCCTTCTGTTCGTGTCTTGGATCAGTCCGTAATCTTGCATCAAACTACAACATCATAGGAGAGGAGGATTCAATAATACGTGTTGCTATTTTCTGGATCAAAACTTTAACACCAAGAGGAGTTTTGACCTGTGTTGCTGCATTCTATAATAAACGCAACATAAAAGGTAATTTTCTGGATCAACTACACATAGATTCGTGGTTGGGTTTCAAATTTTTAAAATTTTTGCTGTGTTTGCTGCCATGAAACCCAACAGAGTCTATGATGAAGCTCTAGGATAATGTGACCATACATTTGGATGTGGTGGTTACATCCAAGAATATGATGGAGTTGGCTACTATCCTAGAGAAGGCTACATTCATGGATAATAAATGGAGAAAATATGTGGGAAGGTGGAGGCGACATCTAGGAATGTGGAGGAGGCATTTGGGATAGTGGAAAAGGCATTTGGGAAGGTAGAGACAGCATTTAGGAAGGTGGAGGAGGTATCTGGGATGGTGGATAAGGCATTGGAGGTAGCATCCATGGTGCATAAGGTATAGGAGGCTACAACATAAGTGATGGTTGGCGAACTCCAAAATGTTGCATTAAGTAGTTCATACTTTTCTATAAAGCTTCCATCTTCCTTTCCATCTAAGTTTGTCTCTGTGAAAAAGAAGAGCCTCTAGTGTGATGCACTGCTAATCACATCATGTGTGCCTGTGATCCTATCCCGTAAACTTGACCCTTGTTTTCTCCCACAACTTGTCTCCACAATTGAGGATCATATAGCATAGAGACTATAGTATCTAGATCACCACTACTCCCTTCTATTGATGCTTGAGTGGACAACAATCTTTCCTTTTCTTTATTGAAAGAATCTTAAAAAAGAAAAATGAAATATGAAAAAGAAGCCTAAGAACTTACATAAGCTAAAAGTAAAGTAGAATTGTTTAAACTTAGCAAAGTAAATAACTTATAGATTTTTTAGCAACATAAGGGTCCACCCATTCCCTCATATTCTTATTCTTCTTCTTGTGTAGGTTAACAAATATGTCAGGAAATTGGGCCTTTATTCTAGTTCATTTTTCCTATTTTGCACATATTTAATATTGTAAACAAACACTTGTACACAATAAAATCAAAGTAGATATATAAAGTTTTCCTTACATATCTGAGGGCATGCTCCATCACCAATACAGAACCTCCACAATGAAGAGAGGTGCTTGATTTTTCTTATTTTACTCTTACAGCTTCTTAAAATCTTCATCATTCCAATGAGCCAGCAAATTATCCCAAGAAGAATCATTAATCCAGTTATTTTTTTTTAATTTTTTTCGAGCCTCATTGAATGCACATGACAACATTCTTGACCCTTGAAGTTTAAAAGACTTCCATAGTGCTAAATGATTGGCAGGGGTAAATTTGTAGTACTTTTATAAATTAGAACCATACAAGTGAACCAAAAATAAAAAGAATTAAAGGATGCAAATGTATAAAAGCATATAATAAACAATAAACAGAAAAATTTGAAAGTAAGTGTGAAATATTGAAAATTTCCTCTCAAACCACATCTTCCGTGTCCCTTGTGAAATGCTCATCCATTTCGACCATGCTTCATTAAACTTTGTTTGCACAATCTCCCCAATTCTATGCACGGGTTCTTATGTGGGATAAAACTTATTGCAAAGTTTAAAAATATCATAACATGAATAGTCTAAAATTATTTATGATATGCATAAACATTTAAATAAAACTTTGAATACTCATGTTCCACTAAGTAGTGGGATTATGTTTTCATCAGGTTCAAAAGTATATCATTGATAGCATACTCCACTGTTTGTCATTGTTATATAAGTGGAAGTAGATTGGAAGGCAGATACGTGAGGTGACTACTAAGAAGGTTGAGGAGGAGGCTCTATAGGAGAATGCTGGGTGGAAGACACCATAAGATGTGGCCTGATAGGAGGTGCCATACCAGAAGGAGATTGCATGGAAGGTGCCACACTAGGATCAAAGGACTGGGTTGGAAGTGCCATATGATGAAGGGATTAGGTGAAAGGCACCATATTAAGAGGGGACTGGGTAAGAAGGGCCATATTGGTAGAGGACTGGATGGGTGGCCCATATTGGGAAGGGGGTGAGTGAGAGGAACCATATTAAGAGTAGGCATAAACATATAAATTGATAAGGAACTGTCATCAGATGGTAACCTAGCTAGGGGTGAGTCTAATAAAGATGATCAGGTAGAAAGATTCCTTTTTGATTTTGGTTTCACCTTTTTTTTACCCTTTTTAGATGCCATATATATTAAATAAAATTAATATAAAGAATAAGTATGTAAAAAAAACATAGATTACATGAAACATAAAAAATGCAAGCAAATATGATATAAATCCATTGAATTAAATATACAACCTGTCAATCAAAATTAATGTAATTTATTTGATCATTATCATTACGATTTTCTACTGATTCATTTGAATCTATAGAGTCAGATTTTTCATCTTCATTTTCCTAATTCTTCATCTTCTTCCACATTATCATCTCCTACTAAAATAAGAGGCTCAACTTCTTCTAGTTAACTACTGATGTCATGCACACTATCAATATGCTCTAACTTAAGTATTGGACAAATAGTGGATGCTACCTTGTTTTGATAAGCACTTTCCAATGTAATATTATTTTCAAGCATACCTCTTAGCTTGGTTTTAATTACAACCCACCAATTGTGCTTCCCTCTTATTGATTTCAGATAAGATGCATAATATACTTGTGTTGCTTAGTGTGTATATATGAATCAATCATATTTTGAGTGTTTTCTAGTTTGCTTCACTTCCACCATTCCATACTCTTGGTAAATCTTCATTCCATGAACAATTACTGGATCAAACCATTCACATGCAAATAAAACCAACATTTTCATGGGCAAGCCAAGATATTCAATTTCAACAAATTCTTTAGGAAACCTATAAAAAAATCATCTTCACTAATGTTAACATTTCTTGTATCCTTTATGTGTACTCCATTTTTATTTGTCTTCTTCCTTTCACTACTTGATGAAGCATGGAACTTGTGCTCATTTACAAAATAAATTGGCCTTGTCTTGACCTTTTTAGATAGACCATATGCTAAATCATGTAAACATTGATTATTCACATTATTTTTTGGATTTAAGACCTATAGAAAAGAGAAATTATTATTACAATTAATTAAGAAACAAAACATCGATTATATATTATATATGTAGATAAGAAATCTATAATTCTTACAAAATCTTGAAACCACTTTCAAAAGTGGTCAGTGAGGTTTTCTTCTATATCTTGGTCTGTAATATTTTGATGCATCATCTTCAACCATTAAAGAATATGCTATGAAAATATATGAGCAAAGAATTAGATAAAGGTTACCCATGAACAACAAGAATGATACATGTATAACTCAATTAATACTTACTTTTTATATAATTCAACCTCATCACAATTTAACAAGACATACAAATGGGCAGCATCCAACTTAGTTGGTTCCATAAATCTTGATGAACATCCACCAGGTGGTTGACCAAGAAGACTGAAAATGGATAGAGAAGAAATTATAGTCACATCCTCACCATCATCATCATTTCTCTTAACTCTTGTATCGTTTGATAGGACATAAGGCTTAAAATAATATTGGCAAAAATGGGCCTTTTCTTCAATCAAATATGCCTTACAAATGGATCCCTCAAGACGAGCCTTATTTTTCACTTTTTGCTTCAACTTGTTAAGAAATCTTTCATAAAGGTACATCCATCAATATTAAATAGAACCACCCATCAATGCTTTATATGATAAACGAATTGGCAGATGCTTCATAACATCAAAGAACCTTAGTTAAAAGATTCTTTCCAACTTGCAGTTGATGATAGTGATACTCTCATGCATATATTGTAAATCTTCCTTTTGTAATACAGTTGAATAAATGTCTCTAAAAAAATGCTTAATTCTGTCAGAGGCTTCCATATACAATTAGGTAGTGCATGAAATGCCAGTGGTATTAGGCGCTCTATAAACACATGGCAATTGTGACTTTTCATTCCAAAGATCCATCCATCCCTAACATCCATAGATCTATCTAATTTTGAAGTATAATCATCAGGCATGCGTAATTCTTTTACCCATTCACACATTTCTCTTTTCTGATCTATGTTTAATGCAAACTTTGCTTTTAAGTTTGCTAACTTTCCCGTTGGTCTATTCTTGTAGCTCTAACTCCTTTCTTCTATAATATTCCTTTAAGTCCATTTATGCTTTCACATTGTCCTTCATCTTGCCCTTGATGTCTATGATAGTGTTAAATATATATCAAACACATTTTTCTTAACATGCATTACATCAAGGTTATGACAAACTAAGTTATTTCTCCAGTATGGCAAGTCCCAAATATACTTCATTTGGTCCAATTGTGAGTCGCCCTATACCCAGGTAACCTAATTAGCCAAATTTCGATTACTTGTGGAAAACTACAAACTTTCTCTCACAATTGGTTGCCATTATGCCTGACTGAAGGGTCTAATCGCTTTACTTTATTTTTTATAAAGGCATCTTTATTCCTTCTAAAGGGATGATTTGGACTCAAACACATTCAATGACAGTCAAATCATGATTGCTTTCTTTCATTTTTCAACATGAATGCATTAGTTTGTTCTATACATATTGGACAATCTAACTTGCTAGCTGTCATCCATCTAGACATTATCCCATATGCTGGAAAGTCATTAATTGTCCACATCAAATTTGCTCGCATGATAAAATCTTGCTTGGTGGAAATGTCATATGTTAATACACCCTCATGCCATAGTAGTAGTAGCTCATCAATCAAGGGTTGTACAAAAACATCAATTCTACTTTTAGGATTATTAGGCCTTAGAATGATCAATGTCAAGAACATATATGGAGTAGTATTACACATTTTTGGAGGAAGATTGTAAGGAGTGATAATTACTGGCTAGCATGAATATGGCGTAGCAGATTGACTATATGGAGTAAATCCATCTAAATATAGGCTAAGCCTGACATTTTTAGGCTTAGCAGTATATTGGGGATATGTATGATCAAAATGTATCCATACTTTTCCATTTGATGGATGGTACATTACTCCATCTGTTGTATGATGCTCATGGTGCTACTTTATGTGAGGTGCCAATTTCATTTATGCATATAATCTCTAAAGTCTTAGAATAAGTGGCATATAATAAAGCCTCTTAAATGATACTTTTTTCTTTCTACCCTAACCAAGCCAATGTTGTTTATAACAGGGAGCAACACAAATCTTGCATTGTCTTTCATTGATACCATCCTTATAGTAAATCATACAACTATTTAGACAACAATCAATTTTTTGGTGCCCTAGGCTAAGTTTCTGAACTAATTTTTTGGCTTTATATAAATTAGACAGAACAAAATTATTAGATAGATGTGACTCTGCATAAAGTTGCATGATTTGGTCAAAGCATCTCTGTGGCTGATTGAAGTCTGATTTGATACTTAGCATTCTCACTACTCATGACAACTTAATGTGATTGTTCCACCCTAACCATAATAGTTGTTGGATAGCTTCTAACATATCATAAAACCTTTTGGATTCTTCATTTAGGGATTCATCTTGACTAGATTGAAAGTTCACTTCAAATATGAATGACCAACATTAAATATCATATTCTTAAATCTATTAGATGACCCTATATCATACATTCTCCCAGCATTAGACTAAACTCCCTAGCACCTAACCGTTTCTAGATCAGCCTTATCATGATCAGTCTAATATCAATAATTATCAACAAACCCACATTTGTAAAGACAAATTTTCACATCATATATAGGATAAAATCTCTTGTTTTTATGCTTTTTGCATGAACATCTAATTACATTGTCTTTTTGATAGCTTGGTTGTTGCATTGCATAAGAAGTAAAACTTTTAACACCACTCAGAAACTCTTGTGTATGTCCACCACCATCATCAAGAAATCTATTACACATTCACTTCCAAGGATTTGGGCACCCGCCCATCTAGATTCAAATTAAACTAATCAACAAAGACTTATATAGCTTTTCCAATGGTCATGCTAATTAATAAAAATAACAAATTTTCCTTTATAACATATTTTTCTAAAAGTAGAAGTATATTTAAAATAAGACAATTCATTGAAAATCTTAATCATAAAAATACAATCAATTTCAATTAATATTCCCTTACTCCTCAACAAACAATCACTCAAAATGCAATTCAGCCATCACACCTAGAGCTCATTCTTCTTCTTCAACCTCTAATAATTTTAAAAAATTAAGTATAATATAAAAGTATAAAAGTAAATTACATTTATTTGGATTTAGAAAACTAATTTATATTTATCTAATTTTACATGTAGGAGTTGAGGTAAGCTAGGAAGGGAAATGGATGAATTTGTATCCTCTCCATTTTTTGCTTTTATTGTGTTGTTTTTATGTTAAAAGAAGATAGATACAAATTTTTTATGTGTAATGAGATTAAGAAGTCATTTTTTATTTATAATGGAATCAACAAAATTTTTGTATTTATCTTTTTCTAATATAATAAAAACATGACTAAAAAAACTGAATCCAAATCCATTTTAGATCGAAAATTGAGGGGTCAACCTTAAAAAAAATAAAATACAATCTCTCATTCGTTAATTCATAATTTTATCTTAACAGGAACTTACCATATTAAAAAAAATTCATATATCTACATTTTTCTTAAATTTTCATTCTTAGTTTTATTTTTAAGAAAGCAAGAAAATCCAAATGTGAAGATAATAAGAGACAAACTAGCTAGCATTGAGGTGATAAGAGAAAGTCACTCCCAAGTTGTGTGTATATCTTGAAAAAGATTTTGATAACAACCATTATTTGGCCACTTAGTTGGATAAAATAGGCTTTTAGATAATTCTAAGAATTTCAATTAACTTAGATTAATTAATTACTTTACTGAATAATATTTTAAAATATGTTCGACAACCATTTTTTAAAAATATGTGAAAAACTGGATGTGCGATCATGTTCACTAATTAAAGTCTTATATTTCAGCTTGAATAATATATAGGGTTACTTTATATTGGAATATTTGTATTGTGTTAATGTTAAGCACTTGTGAAAGTAAATTTTTTAAATCGGCCCCTAAAAAATTTGCTTGACATCAAATTAATCATCAATTTTGTTTTGAGATCAATTGAGTCTTTCCATTAGTCCTTACTAATGAAAGGACTCAATTGATGTTAAAACAAAATTAAAGACTAATTTGATATAAAATTAATTTTTTAGGGATGAATTTGTCCATTTACTCAAAAAAAAAAAAAAAAAGTGGAACACTTTTTATAATGCCATTAACTAGTAAGTTCATGCTTACTCCACTATTTGATTTGCAAACAATTAATACTTATCATTTTTGGCGTTTGAGTAAATTCTAGCTCTCTAAATAGGGTTTCGTAATATATCACTATCTAATTTGATGATATCATTTAGATTAAACAATGAAGCTCATTTCGATTGTCATTTGGTTAAAACTTTTGGTATTGTTTCAAAAATTGCTGGCTATGTGTTGATATGAAGTCAAATAAATTGTAGTCAGCCCTACGTCAAATGGAAAATTTTTTAGATGTATTTGGTGTATTTTTTGTTGTATGCATTAAATGATCAATAAGAGGACATATGCCATTAAATTTAATAAAGAAAATATAAAGCTAATAAAAGTTTTAATCCTTATAGTTTTATTAAATTTATGATTTAATTATTGTAATTTTATTTGATATAATTATATAATAAATTTTAAAATAATTTATAATTAAGTCTCACTCTCAACTTTTATTAAATCCAAATAATAAGATAATTTACAATTCAGTTGGGATTCATTTTTTAAATTCCTTTATCATTTTCTATCAATGATTTTTTTTAAAAAAAAAACCTCAACATTTTTAATCCTTATTAACATGAAGATTCCCTTTTTCTTCTTCTAAAGAAAATAATTAAGGTAATTTTTTTATATGGTAGCTAAAAATTAATAAATGAATTTTGGTGAATTAAATATCAATGATTTCCAAAAAAAAAAAAAGAAAGAAAAATTCAACATGAAGATTCCATTATTTTCTTCTAAAAAAAATAATTAAAGTAATTGTTTTATATGTTAGCTAAAAATTAATATATAAATTTTAGTGAAATAAACATAACAAGTCAGTAAAAATATAATATCAATATATAATTTAATAAACACATGAGATTTTATTAGTTAGATTTAACATCAATTAATGATAATGATTTAATTAAGAATAATTTTAAACTTTAAGATGTAATTACATAAAATAAAACTATAAAAATCAAATTACAAATTTAATAAAATTATAAGGAGTAAAACCTCAATTAACCTAATAATATATCAATGTATAATAAAAAAAATATGTATTCTTGACTTAGTGCGCACATAAAATATACTGTGAATACAACCAAGTCTTTCTCATACCAATAAATAGTTTGAAGTCCAGTTGTTAGTGCATGTATTTTCTGTAGACAATCCTAACCTTTTTTGATAGACTTGCAAGCATGCAATGAAAAAGACTTAGATAAATAGAAAAGATGTTTTGGTCATAATTTCTTGTTAAAGACTATAAATTCTTGTTTTGATTGAATTTACCATAAACTCAAGAAAAGATATAAATATAATATTTGGAAAACTCACTAGTAATATATAAAACTTATGTTTATTATTGTATTTGTTATAGGTGAAAACTGGCTTCAAAGAATGAGAAAAGCACAAGCCCAGCAGAGGTTAAGTTATCCAACTCGTCGAAGATGCTCAGTGAGAATTACCTCGCTCATCGCTAGAAGGCGACACAACGATGTCATCATGAAACCATCTTGCTAAGCAGCTGACTATCATGCTCGAGCTCGCTATGCTACAGCAACAACGGCATCAAGTTCACTAAAGTAATCCTCCACAGTGATCACGAGTTAGGAACCCCAGCTTGAAAGAGTAGACATCTTGCTCGGTAAAACAATACCGAGTGGCAGACACATATATACTAGTTCACAACTGACAAAAGGGGCCCACACCACAGAAAAAAGCCTGTAATAGCTGGATTGTAGGAGTTTTATTATCTTTCACATTTATTTCTTGATGTAACACAACTGTAGCTTGTAATTATTGCATGTAACTCTCCTTTCCTCTATAAAGAGGAATATATTGTTAGAAGAGGAGGAGGCTGAAAACTTGTAAGCAAAAACTCTGTAAAAATCTTCTCTCATATTAATAAAAGCTCCACTGGGGATGTAAGGTTCGATACCGCCCGTATTTAACCGAACTACATTAAACATCGTGCGCTCTGCCATTCTTCTTCCTCTTCGCCACCTTTATCATCCTCTAATCTACACATCTTTTAGATCAGAAAATAGCATGGGGCACATGAACTATACACTCATTGACAGGAATTTGGTAGAACTAAATTTTACAGTCAACATATTTGGTACTAGAAGGAGGGGCCCATCTATTTTCCTAGTGCATTTGCCACTACAGCTATAATGGCAAGAGGAAGAATCACTCGAAGTTCAACCACTCCAGTCCTTCAACTAGTGGACGTTCCCATTGTGGGGGCTCACCAATGTTCTACTACTGTCCTTGGAACTAAAGAGGTGTAAATGCCTGGCCAACCCCAACCAGCACTCAAAAACATGGTAAAGGAGTTGGCTGAAACTATTAAAGTATTGGTGCAAGCTCAAGCTCGGAGTGCACAAAGATAAGAAGAAATCATGGCACAATTCCAATAGCTTTATAAAGAGGCTCAGAGGGAAACTCATGAAGATTGTCATAGTCAACAACTAAAGGGCTCGTAATGAGTAGAAAGCTCCACCCCTCAGTATGAAGCACAAAATCTAATAATAGAGGAAGTCCTCAAAAGGCTTAAAAGGCTAGAAAAATACCCTCGGCCTCAAAATAGTTGACCTCGTTATGAGGAAAGCTCACTATTTTCTGTGGAGATCAAAACACAGCCTCTCCCATAAAAACTCAAAGTACCCACGATCCTGCTATATGACGGGAATAGCGATCTGAGCGACCACCTGAATGCATTTAATATCCAAATGGATCTCCAAACAACTGACCTTCTAGTGAAATGCCGTGTCTTCTCAGCTACATTAGGAGGAACATCCCGGGCATGGTTCAGATACCTCCCAGCTTGCAGTGCCAGCAGCTAGGAAGAATGACAAAGGAAATTCATTGACCAATGCTAAGCTCTGAAGAGGTATTTTGTGCCTCCTTGTCATCTCACAATGATCTTCTAGTGCAAGAATGAATCGCTAAAAGACTATATAGCCAGATTCAAGCATGAAGCCAACTCCATAGAGAATAATTCAGAGGAAAGTATCTTAACAGCCATCTCAGTAGGGTTTCACAAAGATGGAAAGCTATACAGAAGCCTCTATAAGTCCCCAGCTCGAGACCTCGCTAAATTCTATGAGCGAGCTACTAAATAAATAAGATGGGAAGAAACCTTTAGAATAAAGAAACCCAGACAAAAAGCAGACGCCAGTGGCCCCACCGCAACAAAAAAAGGAATGACAAGAGTCACAATCACGACTCCACTCCTCAACTCGCAAAGAAGGCAAAGCCCCAGCGACCTGGAGGTCACTTCAAAAGCTACAGCATCCTGTCAGACATATAGGATAAAAATTTTTGCCGTAAAAAGGCACAACGAGGACTTTGAAAGGCTTAGACCAATGAAAGTCCCCACTTACGATGCACCGACACTTCATATAGCAGTCATGTCCACATGTCAGTATCGTTTCTGACACCGACACGAAATGTGTCAGGGCCGTGTCCGTAATTTCAAAAAATTCGGACACCCATTCCCTATTTCAACACGTGTGTTAAGCTCGATTTCAAGGCCGTGGCCATAATTTCAAAAAGTTCAGACACATATTCCCCATTTCAACACGTATGTCAAGCTCGATTTTCAGCTTATTATTTGTTATGCCCTGTTATTTAATATTATGAGTACTTATTTTCATATAAAAAAATAATA
>JANHAO010024865.1:0-11502 GCA_026873985.1 Saraca asoca
TCACTCACTCTATATTACACAATTGACTACGTGCACTTGCGTAATTTTGAGTGACAATTTCAATTTAAAACTCACACTCAACACTTTTCCTGCAAAGCATGGTTCACATACAAGTAAGCTTATTTTAGTAAGTGAGCCAAGTAAGCCTTCTCTACCTTATCTAGTTAACCTATCTTACCTTATGTGTCCTAATCCAGCATGCCATTTCATCCAATCAAAAACAATATTATAAAAAGAAGAAGAAAAAGAACCAATACAAGAATTAGAATCAGAATTTGAATTCAAATAGAAATCATTTCTTAACAAACCATGACCAAATAACTCATCGCCTAATAAATTATTGACTGAGTTCCTTTAAATAAGAAAGAATATCCTAAATGTCTTAAAGATGCTATTGAAAGCAAATTATATTGAACACTAAGTGTATACATCACATCATGCAACAATAAGATATAACCAAAACATATCTTTAACAGGTAGGTTCCAACTCCAAGGACTTCTTCTTGGATGTCGTTTCCTATTAACACAATAATTTTCTATTGAATATCGATAATAATCTATAAATCCTACTTGATCCATTGCTACATGCCTTGCTGCTCCTATGTTAACAACTCAATCAGAGACATTGTAAGCAACTAATACATGTGAACACATTAAAGTATTCAGAGAACTAGGATAGAGACTCACAATATTTGCTTAAGTGCAATTATGAGTGAAGTTTGCTATTTTCTGGCAGTTGTAGCATTTGATCTTTTTCAAGTTTTTCTTTTTGCATCTACCATGGCATTGCTTTTGCACCTTCCCTTCAATGAGTCAAGCCACTTTTTGTGCATCCTTTTGCTGTCCATTCTTTTTGGGCTTCTTTCCTTTACTTAGCCTAACCTTTGTTATAAGAGTTGTACCATGGTTCATTTTTCTACACTTCATCTTAAGCTTAAGATGTCGAGACACATCATCAAAAGTCTTAATACTCTCATTATATGTTAGCATTATCTTAAACTACTCCTACTGAGTATCAGTTAAAGATCAAATCACGACTAGAACTTGTTGATCATCAATGAACCGAACCTCAACTACCTCAAGGTCCCAAACCATTCCCTTCATTGCACAGAGGTGTCCGGCCAACGAGTGCTTAGGGTCAATCACATAATGATTGAACTTTAAATTTAGGACTCACAATCTCATTGTGGACATGTCACCAAATTTCAACCTAAGTGCCTCCCATTTAGCTTAAGTAGACTAGAATGTCTCAAACTTTTTAAAGAGATCGTCATGTATAAAAAAAAAATAAAGTATTTCACACTTTTTTATCTCTAATGAGCCATATGTTATAATCCTTGATTTGGGTTATAGTTCCATTAATAAGTGCTTCCATAAGGTTGGTCAAAGTATCAAATACTTCTCACTCTTTAAGAAGAATTTGGATCTTTCTATGCCACATATCATAGTTTCTACTATCTAACTTATCTTAGTTAACTAGTTTAATGATTAAATTCTTTGAGGCCATTTTATTGTATTATTGCACAAATTCTAATTGGACAAATATATCTATTTAACATGTTTTATTCACAATCTAAATTGCCTATTAAAATTTTATCTAAAATAACAAGATTGAAAATTTTTGCATTTTACAACTAATAATCATCTCACACTATGTAAGAAAAATTACGATACGTCCAAGTGATCATGAATAAAATCAGGAAACTAATTCCTTGATCCAAAATGCATCCGTACATATACCCATAAAACTACATACATATTTTGAATCCTATTACATCATATCTAATAAAAATGGAGATGCCACATTTTTCAATTATAGTTAAAACACTCATTTGGAATCTATACATCACACAAAATGAGCTCATAAAATGTTAATAATCTCCATTTTTCCTACATCACAAAAAAAAGGTTATGGGGTTTTATTTAATATCAAGATAATAATTTTGTTGCTTCAAACTAGCAACTGAAAACAAATAAATATCACTTAAATTATAAAAAAAAAAACTCAAAACATACAAGATTCTTAAACATCTCATAAATGATACTTAGATTTCACATGCTATTTATTTGGCACCTATCTCTAGTATATTATTATTATTATTTGTTATAGGTATTTTCCAGATAAGGCAAAATGGGCTAGTCGAGGCCCAATAGAAGACAAGTCCAATCAAAAAGGGCCTAGATCACCTAAAAATTGAGGTCACTCAAGAGAAGACATTAGCTCCCTAGCCACGAGCCCAGAGCACAGGATGAGATTGAGATCCCAGTTCATTGAGGACAAACTCCAACTTGCCAAGCAATGTATGCAACCCCAAGCACCTACTAGCGGACTCATTCTGATTGAGCTTAAGTGCGAGACCAATCCTTATAGCCAATAGATCACCTAGCCCAAGCTCGCGCTGCCAAGCAAGTTATCTTAAGCATTGGGTACAAGATGCCAAGTGTCTAGTTAGCACCTAAAGGCACATTCTCCTAACTAACAAATTAGCCCCCAAAACTGACACATCAACCTCCAAAAACTGATAATGAAATGCCAAGCATTTATTACCTGTCAAGAATTTATTGCCTAAGTGGCGAAAATGATAGTTTTGCTATTTATCAAATTACACTTGTAACCTTCCCAGCTTCTATAAATAGGGGATAGATCATTGTAAGGGGTAAGTGAAAATACATGTAAAAACCCTGCTAAAATAGTGAGAGAGCTTATATATTATAACTCTATTGAATTGAATAGAGAAACCATCGCACAAAGCTAATATAAAATCACCATGAACATAAAGGTCACATTGACTTTAGCTGAACCACGATAAAAAGCTTCTAGTGTTCACTATTCTTCTTCTTCCCTTATCTCTTCCTTTCTCATGCACATGCACAATTGCTTTCTTTCTTTCTTTGGCTAGCTATTTAACTGTAATGGCAAGGGGAAAAGCCACTAGAAGCATAGGTGCTATCACTAGCCAAATTGAAGGTCACGTATAGCAATAACGAGAAACATTCCTAGCTAAAGGCTTAGTCTTCCCTATTGCAAGCGCCTCCGTTGCCCCCACAACAAGGGTTACCGCTAGCATGGCACTTTTCACACCTCACCAACCTATTACTTTCAGGTCTAACATAGTGCAAGCATGGCACCAGCATCGGAAGGTGGTTGAAAATACAGTGAAGGAGTTGGCTAATATGGTTAGAACCCTAACTCAAGCGTAGGCGTTGGGTCTCTAAAGACATGTTCAAGTTGCTGCACCCAGAGGAGAACTCCAATAGCTAGGAGCTCCATAAGAGAAGCCTAGTAGAGAAGAACATCAACGAGTTGGCTTTGTCCACTCATCTAACTCACAATTGAGATCAGAAGTCCATTGAGCGTATAAAGATGATCAAGAAGATGATCAATGATGTCAGACCTTGCACAGAGAAAGAAGCTCAAGCGAGACTGATCATAGGTATGGATCAGATCACTGCTCACCAGGTTGTGAACACTGCAGAAAGCATAAAAGCTTCGTTCATCGCTCCCGTGATCAGGAGGATGATAGGAGTAGGTGAACCACCAGCCATCGGTCTGAAACTTAGGACTTGAAGATCGAGAAGCTACTTCAGAGGGTGTGTCAACTGGAGAAACAACCTTTAGCTCAGAGTAGTCAAGACTACTATGAGGAAAGGACGCCACTCACTAAAAAGATTAAGACGGAGCCTCTTCCTCAAAGGTTTAAGGTCCCAACATCCTACCGTATAATAGGGACAATGACCCATATAATCACTTGGACGTGCTTAATGTCCAAATGGATCTCTAAACCACTAATTCGCTAGTTTAATGTTGCATCTTCCCTGCCACCCTTGGGGAAATACCCCAGACATGGTTTAGGAGCCTTCTAACCTATAGCATCCACAGTTGGGAGAAATACCAAACAAAATTCCTCCATCAATACAAAGCACTAAAATTTAGCTCTCACCGTCCTGCCACCTCGTGATAATCTTTCAACGAAAAGATAAGTCACTAAAAGATTACATTACTCAATTTAGGCATGAGGTTAGCAATGTGGAAAACCTTTCAAGTGAGAGCATCCTCGTAGCCATCTTAGCTAGGCTTTGTAAGGACGACAAGCTCTACAAGAGCATATAAAGTCTCTGGTAAAGGACTTGGGAGAGTTTTATGAGCAAGTAGCCAAGAAGATTAGGTGGGAAGAGACTTTCAACCTAAAGAAACCTAATTAGAAAGATGAGACAGGTGGCTCCAATTAGGGCACAAAGAGAAATAATGGCTGAAGCAGCAGAGAAGGTCAAAAGGGTGGTATTAATGGCCAGGTCACGGAGAAGGCCAAGGGTGAGCGACTGCTATGCTAGGGTTGCTACGATAACTACAGCATTTTGTTGGACACCTCAGGTAAAATTTTCACAATGAAAAGGGATAATGAAGACTTTGGGAGGCCTAAACCCCTAAAAGCTCCCCTCGAGCAAAGAAATAGAAACAAGTTTTATGTCTATCACAATGAGGTCGAGCACAATACTTCAAACTGTTAGGCGCTCAAGGATGCCATCGAGGATCTCATTAAGAGAAGTTGCTTGAAGGATTATATGATGCAGCCCTTAGGACAACGACCTCCACAGCCTTAATAATTGACCCAGCATCAGCATCAGTAGGCCCCTGACCATGAGGAGGCACCCTCAGTCAGAACCATATTCATTATCCATATGGACCCTACGTGGTTAGAATCTCAAAGAGGTGACATGAGTGGTATGTGCGAGAGGCAGGTCATGTTCTATTCGTAAGGCACGATAAAGCTGGAGGACTAGTAAAAAAGGCCAAAACAAGCTCTACTTGCATCACCTTTACTTGTGAAGACACTTAAGGAGTACATTTTTTGCACAATGATGCACTGGTCATCTAGGCCTGAATTAGCAATGCCAAGGTGTGAAGAATCATGGTTGACACAGGAAGCTCAGTAAATGTGATGTACAAGCAGTATTTTGATCAAATAGGCATCGACCCTGACTAGCTTCATCCTTCCCTAGAACCTTTTCTTGGTTTCACGGGAGATGCAGTGGTACCCGTGGGGAAAATTAAACTTCCAATTACCCCCAAAGATTTAGACTAGTAAGCCACAGCCCTAACTGATTTTTTGATCATTGATTCTCTATCAACATATAATGCGGTATTGGGGTGGTCGGTAATAATCAACTAAGATATGGTCATATCGCCCAAAACGCTCACCATCAAGTTTCAGACCCTTAACGAAGTTGGATGTGTGTGCAGAGAACAATAAGTAGCTAGGTGTTGTTACAAAGACATGGTTGAAATAGGGGTAAGAGAGAACAAGATCGATGTGGTGTCTAGAGGAGAGCTACGACCTATGAGCTCAACTAGGATCAACTACGACCTGGACCCTTATGAAGTAGATGTTGAAAAGATGATCGGTCCAATAAAAGAACTCGAGGATGTTCGAGTCAGTGAGGCAGATTCCAAAAGATGCCTCAAATTAGGAAAGAATCTCTCCCTAGGTTCAAAGGCGGAGCTAACTGAGTTCCTTAAAGTAAACCTTGACATCTTCACCTAGAACCATGAAGACATGGCTGGAATCGACCTAAAATTCATGTCATACAGACTAAACATTGACCCTCACCATAAGCCAGTTCACCAAAAGCAAAGGCCCATGATCGTCAAATGCTGTGCAGCTTTGCAAGAGGAGGTGGATAAGCTTTTGGCTAACAATTTATTCGAGAAACCCATTACCCTACCTGAGTAGCTAATCCTATGTTAGTCAAGAAAAAGAATGTTAAGTAGAGAACCTATATTGACTTCACAGACCTCAATAAGGTATGCCTAAAGGATAGCTTGCCCCTACCCAGAATTGACCAGCTCATGGATGTTATGGCAAGACATCAACTCCTTAGCGTTATGGATGCTTACTCGGGATATAACCAAATCCCTATGGCTGCATAAGATGAAGAACACACCTCGTTCATCACTGATCGTAGATTGTACTGTTATAAGGTTATGCCTTTTGGGTTAAAGAATACGGGCGTAACTTATTAACAGTTGGTAAATTTAATGTTCAAAGGTCAAATTGGAAAAATGATAAAGGTGTACATGGACAACATGTTGGTGAAATCCAAGAAGGTCACCAATCATGTTTGTGACCTAAGGGAAATGTTTCAAACCCTAAGAAAGTATCAAATGAAATTAAACCCACACAAATGTACATTCAGGGTCACTTTAGGAAAATTCCTCAGCTTCATGGTGAATAGCAAGGGGATCAAAGTAAATCTTGAAAAGATTAGAGCCTTCATTGACATGGGACCCATACAGGAGCTAAGGACATGCAGAGCCTAAATGGCTAGGTCATAACGCTCAACAAATTCATCTTTAAGGCAATAATTTCGATACCCTAAGAAAGATGAAGAACTTTGAATGGATGCAACAATGCAAGGTCACCTTCCAACAGCTCAAGAAGTATCTTGGACGAGCTCCACTCTTGTCCAAACCAAAAGAGGGCAAGAAGCTAATTATCTACTTGGGAGTATCCTAATACACCCTTAGTGTAGCCTTAATGAGAGAAGAAGGTGGAGCTTAGTTCCTAATTTATTATGTGAGCAAGAGATTGCTGGATTCTGAGACAAAATATTCACCCATGAAAAAACTTGCCTATTGCCTATTGATTGCATCAAGAAAGCTGTAACCTTATTTTCAAGCACATAGCATAGAAGTGCTTACGCAGTTCCCTCTCAGATAGGTGTTACAAAAAATGGATGCTTTGAGTTAATTACTCAAATGGGCAATCAAGCTGGCCCAGTTAGATATTGAATACAAGCCTAGACCAGTAATCAAGGGGCAAGCTCTAGTAGACTTCATTACAGAGTTCACTGAGCCTGTACAAGAAGAAGTAGAGACCTTAGAAGCTTTGTTATAGGAACTGTGCATTGACGGGTCATTGATCGAACAAAAGGCTAGGGTAGGGGTGCTTCTCGTTAATCCTAAAGGGCACAAAATCCTCTATGCATTAAGATTTGGCTTCTAAGCCATGAATAAAGGGATACGGTGATAGTGATTGCCATGGCCTAGGACTTGTGGATGGGCGCAATCATTGACTACTTGCAAAATGATAGATTACCAGAGAATAAGCTCGAAGCATGACGATTGTGAGGTTTGGTGGCCAGATATTGCATCTATGATGACGTGTTATACAAAAGAGGGTTCTTAACCCCACTCTTAAGATGCATTGATGGCCATACCATCCTGAATGAAATTCATGTCAGCCATTGTGGAAATCATGCCGAGGGGCTATCTCTAGCTCAAGAGGCTCTCCGGTAAGGATTTTATTGGCCTACAATAAAGCAGGATGATGTTGATCTTGTTAGGAATTGTGACAAATGCTAGAGGTTCACAAAGATCTTGCAAGCCCCACAAGCCTACCTACAACAAATGGTCAGTTTGTGGCCTTTCATGATCTGGGGCATGGTCCTAATTGGACCACTTCCAACAGCTCACGAAAATTGTAGACATGTCATGGTAGTTGTGGATTATTTCACCAAGTGGGCAGAGGCAAAGGAGCTCACGAAGATCTCTTTTGCAAAGGTAGAATAGCTAATATGGAATAACATCATTTGTAGATTTGGAGTCCCCTAACAGATTGTAACTAATAATGGGACTCAGTTCAATAGCAAGCAGTTCATCAAGTTTTTCAATGATCTCAAGATCACGAAAAGTTTCTTGACTATAGACCATCTCCAGGCCAACAGACAAGTTGAAGTTATTAACAAGATCATCAAATAGATCTTGAAAAAGAAGCTAGAGGCCAAGAAAAGAGCGTGGGAAAATAAGCTACCAAAAATGCTCTATGCTTACAGAACCATAATCTATAACGCCACAGGAGAGGCTCCCTTCTCGATGGTATATGGATCTGAGGCATTGATCCTAGTAGAACTTAAAGTGGAATCACAATGAAGAATGACTTTTGATCTAGATGACAATAATCAACTACTTACCGTGAATCTCAATCTTATAGAAGAGACAAGGGAAAAAGCTTGCCTTAGGAACACAACCTATCAACAATAGGTTGTAAGGTACTACAATCAAAAGGTTCAGACCTAAAACTACAAACTTAGTGATCTTGTTTTGTGCCTCATTCTCCCTGGAGCTTGCAAAGCCAATGAGGGCACCCTAGGACCGAACTGGGAAGGTCCATATCTCATTAAAAAAAGTTATTGGCAATGGAGCTTATCACTTGGCGAATATGAATGGGCTAGAATTTTCTTGAGCTTGGAACGCCAAGCATCTCCGTCCTTACTACCAATAAAGACCTCAATTTTGTAAAAAAATTATTCAAAAATAAGTGAAAGCATTTAAGCGATTCTTTGAATTTTTACATGTATTCGATTGTTTCTGAATAAAATCTCAATAAAGTCTTACACGTGAAGTAAGCTATTTAACAAACGAAGGGTGTTAGCTGAAATGTGAGCCATTGCGTATTTGTTTTCACCAAATTTCCCATATAGAGCATTCAAATATATAGAGATTGAGAGAAAATAAAGCAAGAATGCTATAGGAGTTCATTCAAAGTCCTCTTCAACAAAATAAATTTATACAAGTTTGAAGTTCAATACAAAGTTCAAGAAAGAACATGCAAAGTTGTACAAAATGTCATAGCCTACGATACTAGATCTTCACAAACTGGGCCTTCATGGGGCAAAGGATCAGTAAGAGGAGCAGCAAGGTTGTCCACCACTTAGTTACCAACGATCTCAATGATCTATGAATCACCCTCCTTTTCAGTAGCACCCTCGGTGGGAGGAGCTTCAGTTGCAGACTTTCCATCTTTTTCAAAGATTTGGCTTTAGTGACCCTCTTCTTGAAATGCTTAACAGCCTTAAGGGCCTCCTATCTAAAAAAGAAGAAGTCCATTTCCAAGTGTTGCTCCCACAAAGTGTAGAAGAAGGAAGAGCTGGTTTCAAATTTCACTTTCTCTAGTGCTGCTGCAACTAGCAAGGTTATCTCTACCTTAACCTTGGCAGCCTTCTCTCTAACTACCTCAAGCTCTTTCGTAGCTCCTTTGGTTCGCTGCTCCGCTACTCTCACCCACTATTCCGCTGCCTCCATTCACTAATCTGTTATTTTGGCTTGCTTTATAGCTAGTTCAACCTGTCAAAAAGCTAAGCCCAAGTCGATCCTCACTTTCATCAAGTCATTAACTATCCTACTAAGGTTTAATGAAATGGCTTCATGATCTGCCACCTTACGAGATAAGACAACCTCAACGTCCTTGGTTTTCTCCCTTAATTCCAAGACCTCAGCGGTGACAATGACTAGATCATCCACCAGACTTGCCTTCTTCTCAACATGAGCTTGAAGCACCTTGTGCAGCTTCATCAATGTCAACGAGTTCTAAAGAACAAAATGGTCAAGTTAGATTATGAAAAGGGCAGAAGAACTAGGGTAAAAAGACCCAACTTACCAATAGGCTATGATGAGATGAATAGCTCGCCAATCCCTTGAGCGAGTGTTCCTCAAACTCTAACACGTTGGCCTTCTTGTAGGGTCCCAGGATTGCACTAGCATCATTTAGGAGGCAACCTAAGTATTCCTCTGTCTTCAAGCCAAGCTCAGTAGGTTGTTCCTTACCCTCGACCTCTAGTGCAATTTGCTTCCGGGTTGTAACAGCTTTCTTCCCCTTATCCCTCTTTTGTTTTTTAGTGGGGGCCTCAGAAGGGGAGGCAACCTTAGCTACTGTAATTGCCTCAGAATACGTGCAAGAAATCAACTCTTGTGAAGGTATCACTATCAAGGCTGAAGGTTGGCTTTCAGCAGTAGGGAGGACATCAGTGTCAAGAGTCGGTGGGGTCTCCTCATCAAGATCATATGGTGGCCTCCTGAGGATTAGCTTCATTATGTCTTTGTGTTCCTTAAAGTTTGCTGGACCAATCTCCTTAAACTGACAAACTCCTACCTCCCCAGTAAGCTTGGTTCTTACAACCAGAACAAGTTTGTGGGAGCACAGAAGACTCTCATCAAAACAAAAGTCATCCTAGAGATTTTTTGAAATAATGAACTAATCTAAGATCCCAAGCTCTACAGCCTCAAGTGTCAGCTTCCTACTAGTACCATCTACAAAATGAGACTAAGTTAGAACCAGAAAAATAACCATGAATAAGCCATCAAACTCATGCATCCTTAGCTTGTTCACCAGGAGCAGGGATGAAACTGAAAGTTTGAAGGTCATGCAAAGATGGATAGGATACATAAAACTAACAGGGTTTTGTAATTTTCCATGTTGGACTTGCCTTTGGCATCTCCCTATAGCAAGATTTTCTTGTACTCGATTGGCCAAGTCAATAGATAGTAAATCCCATTCAACGAGCCCATATTCCTAATGCTATACAAGTAGCAGAGAACCTCGGTCGATGGCAGTGAGAGATTATTCCTCAAGTGTATCAAGGCCAAGGAGTTGAGTTGGGCAAAGGAGTTTGGGGTAAGCTGCTACGAGCAAAGTTTGATTTTATTCAGAAAATTAATGTAACACCTGAAAAATTAAGAAAATAAAAAGAGAAATTTAAAATAAAACTTGAAAATGAAAAGGACTAAACTGAAAGGTTTTTAGGGACTGAATTGAAAATTTTTATTTTTGGGTGGGGCAAATTTAGAAATAATGAAAAGTTCAGGGGCTAAAATGAAAAAAAATGGGAAATCGGTTCAGCAGGTCACCGGTTCCCTTGGCTTTTTTTTTTCTCTGGATTTCTCCAGAACACCCGAGCCCCCCCCCCATTTGGCCCCCTCCTTCTTCCTTCTTCTTCTCTCTTCTTCCATGGGCGTTTCTAGAGATTTCCAAAGCTCTTCCTTGGCCGGCGTGATTCCGGTCATATTTTGAGCTCCAACCACCTGTCCTTTTCCTCTCTCCTTTCCTCTGGCATCTTCTTCCACAGCATGTAGTTCCGACTGAAGGTGTGGCTCGCGGTGGTGGCGAGCTACAGCTCCCTCCTCTCCAACGTCCGACGATGCCGATGTGCTTCTCTTCTTCAATGCTCTCCTTTCTGGCGGGGTAGCTCGACATCGTCTGAGCTTGTTCTCAAGGCAGCGATGGAAGCTAGTTTGACCATGGCTTCTCTGATGGCTTTCTTTTGCTCCGACATTGTTATTCCTCTTCTCTTCCATTTCGACAGTAGCCCTTAGCAAGGATGAGGCTGTTTCCCCTATTCTGATGCTAGTTCGACCAGCCTTGGGATGTAGGCCATCCGTGGTGCTCTGGTCGTCGGCGAGCTGTCTCCTGATGTAATTGGACCTGGTGAGTAATCCTAAATCATCGTATTTATTTTATAGTAACTTTACAGTCAATTTTTCAAGATATTGAGTTAAAGTCTCTAAAACAGTGTAACTTGTTCAATAGCCTCCACAGGCTCAACGGTAGCATCCCAGCTCCGGCCAAGCTTTATACTAATATTTTAGACCCTAATGAACAATCGTAGAACAAAAGATTTATTTTCTAGTAATCATGTATTAAGATTTCAAGTTCATTGTGTAAAACC